>JAQPPZ010008583.1:0-14638 GCA_028583015.1 Wollemia nobilis | reverse complement strand
CCTTAGCAAATGACTTTGGTTCTGATTCTCAAAGGATTAGGCCTTCTCGAGAAACTGAATTCCCAAATCAACCTTCTTCTTAGATTTCCTTCTACTTAAGCAGAAATTCTGAATAACCTTCTCCTCCTTTTCCAACTCCAAATCACTAGTAGAAGTCCATTCTCCTCCATCTTTTTCATCCTCCGTCCCATTCTGAATAACGTTAATCTTTATATTTTATTTTTTCCATAGCCAATCAATGTCACAATATGCTGAGTGGTTTCTCTGGAAACCCTCATTTCTATGCTCTTTTCCTTCTCCTGAAAACCTCATTTCTATGCTCTTTTCCTTCTCCTGAAAACCTCATTTCTATGCTCTTTTCCTTCAGCCCTGCTGGAGAGTGTGGCTTTTTCTCAATATTCTCTTCTACATGCAAAGAAGATTTTTTTTCCCTTTCAATAAAAGCCTTAGTCACCGGTTCATTAATACCTCAAGGTTGAGTTTTTGAAACAAACTCTCATCCCCATCAAGGGTAAAGAACCTCAAAGCTATTTGAAGATGGACCTTTACTACTTTCACCAATTTCTTTCTACCCTAGAACTTCTCCTTGCTTAGTTTCCTTGTTCCTCCAAACCCTCAAAGGCTATCTAGTTCTATTTTTTTTTTTAAATAAATGGGTAAAAATTTATTGATAAGAAGACAAGATTACAGAGTACAACAAAGCCTCAACTAGGACTCAAATAAACAATAAACAAATTCTGTGCTAAAAACCACTGTGATAGGGTCGAAACCCGAAGAAAACAACAAGAAACAAACCATTGGGTCGACATCCTGTGGGATCAACTCCCAGAGGCGTTGAGAGTCCCTGCCTTCGAGTGACTTCCCAACCTATCCATAATCCAAGGACCCGAAAGCTCAAGCCCTTATACAAAAAATTAACCCCATCTCCATTTCCTTGCAGAAAATAAGGGAGATAAATTCGAATCCCCTTACCAATTTAATAATCCGAATGGCCACAGACAATAATCCTCCGCCAATTAACATCCCCTCCAACCTTTTGTTGTTTAAGATTAACCAAATGAGAGTCGGGATCATAGATGGTATCGTGCCAAATGGAAAAGAGAAAACCCTTTGCATGTCTCTCAAGAATCGTAAGAGCTTTCTAAAATTGTTGGAGTGAACACCTTAATAAATGAAAAGAAAAATCTGACCAATAGCTGAAGTCTCTCCCAACATCGCCAATTCCCAAAGAATGTCCAGGATTGCCTTTAGACCCACTCCCATCGCATAATTTAAAAACTCCTCCAAGGCGCTTTCCACCTACCATCTCCTCAACTTTCTTGTTGAGTCAAAACTCCTGCTAGGGTGAGAAGAGTCCACACCAATCCCCAAAGAGACCAATGCATCAACCCTTCTCCCTCCCTAGAGTCCAAAAGATCCACATCACATTCGTTTGCTATGGAGAAGCCTCTAAATCCATACACAAGATCCTGCCATGCTGAACAACCAAATGTCTACCCCCGAAAGATGCTAATGCTCTCTGCTCTGCCAAACTGCTCGAAATGATGCAAGAAGGGCCCAAATTCCAAGCCACCCTGGAGGAAGGGGCATTGGTCGGAAAGTCACTCAAACGCTCCAAAACTCCACCAAGGAGACTGTGATGGAAACAAGTAGGATGGTTCCTAGCACTCCAGACCAACTAAGTGCTGCACGTCTCCCGCAAGGGAGCATTGGGAAAATAAATGAGAAAAGTCATCCTCTTTGTATTACAAAGGACACAAAAAGAGGGATCCCCTCTTCCCCTCACATTATCCCAAGAGGCATTAATTACGAAAACCAATCCAGAGAAAGAAGTTACATTTAGAGCCAAGCAAATATGTCTTACACCTTTTTCCACCATAAGACAGGAGGTTCCTTAACTTTTGCAGTTGTATCAAGAACCTCATAACCATAGGCTACAAAGTAGGCTCCCCTTGGGATCGGGTTCCAAGCCAAAAATGTCTTAACCTCCCCTCAAACAAGAGCAGGGCCTCCTCGTACAAGAATAAGAGCAAACACATCTTGTGCTTGGCGAAAAAACTCTAGGGCCATTCCTCGTGGATCTTTCCAGGCTTGTACATCTCCAGATTACCAAAAGGCTGGATTCTTTTAAAGTCCTCCAGCACATCACCAACCCGCTTCCAAGAAACAAACGCTTAGTAACCTAGGATATTGAGTCAAGATAGGAGGGTGGCCATCCCAAGAATCCTCCCAAAAAAGCATCTCGATCCCCAATTGCACCCAGAAACAAACCTTGCTTATCAAATAGCTCCCTCTTTCGTAGTGTCCCAAATAACCTAACCTTTCTCAACCAAAGTTGACTCTAGGGATTCCCAGCCTTAGAAATACCTCTCAAGTACTTACAAGATAAGATTTTAGTTCAAATTTTATCTTAAGTACACCATCTCCAAATAGGGTTCTCGTGAACTAAAGCTCCTGCCTTCTAGAAAGAGCTTCGCCTATCGCAACCCAAGGCCTCCCTTCTTGAACTTTGAAATGCCTACAAACAAAATTCCACCTAACCAAATTCCTTTGAGATTGAGCAAGCTTTTGACCACAAAAACTATCTTGATAAAGCATCCATGTCCTGATAAAACAAGAGGGAGCTATTTGCACAAAACACCCGTAAATGGGTAAAGCTTGAACAACACTCTACCTCGCAAAGGAGAAGCCATATGATGGTCCAGTTGATTCACCTCCTCTAAACTTATTTACATGAGACCTGCCAAGCAAGATCTTAGGCAGTAGGACGCCGAGCAACCGAATACCAAGATAAATGAAGGAGGAGTCCCGACTGAAAATCTTAGAATTCAGCAATCTTGGCTTGAATTAAGAGGAGGGGTATTGCAAAGAAAAATAGAAAACTTGTCCTCATTAATCAATCGCCTAAGTTAATTAAGATATTAAATGCCAGGTACAAAGATTCCTAGTGGGGGAAGTAGTTTTTTAGAGTGTAGAATGATCAATGTATTATCTCTAACTTGTTTACCAAATCGTGATTTACTGTAATACCCCTAAAATCACCTTTTACACCTAATGAACACCTTGTATTGTTGTTCATTAATAATCGTAGAGCGGATCCAAAATCATACATTGGCATGGCTTAAAGCACTCTACACTCAGCCTAAACTATCAGATTTGATTTTGGAGGCTACCGCATACGCTTTGTAATTAATAAGTCGACGGCACAAATGCTAAATCGTAAGTTTCTTCATCCCAATTGCCAAATCGGTAAATTGTATTTGTAACAACAACTACTGGTGTACGATTTGTATGAATCAAGGTACAACCAAAATTGGATACTCCATCAACAGCTACAACTTCTGATAGGTTTCGTAAGGATTTAATATGCCAATTAATCCATTTCCCCTCGCAACATGCAAAACATCTAATAGGCTTGAGAGAGATGTAATTCCCATGGCTATGTCCGTGAATCAGACAACAGGGTTCAAGACGCCGCCCCTCTGCGCCGCCATGCTCATAGATAATTCCACAAGGCTTCACCAGTGCCAGATTCATCCAAGTTACCAAAACAATGCATAAACTAATCAAAGCATTCACCAGAAAGCACATGCAACATGATTAAACCATAAATCATCATTCATCCATGCCAAAATCGCGACAACTGGAACAAACGATCTAAAGCTCATTTGTATCTTATTTTGTCATCAATGAAATTACAATATGGCCTAACTACAACAATTACTCGCAATAACTCGTAATGCATACTAGTCTAACCTACTTAGATTCTCACCAACAATTATCCATCAACAACCAAACTTACTAATTCTGGAAATGGGGCCTTATATAACGTTGCCCAAGTTGTTCCAAAGCGGTTCTTGAGGCAATTAGTTATTTTACAACCGCCCATGCATAACAAAATGCATTAATTAAGGCTTTTACTAAATATAACACTTTAATTATCAAACCTATGCGCCATTTCAACCTGAAATTACATTTCCCATGCATTTCTACTTTAATAGGTGCCCCGTGTACCCGCTGCCTTCACTTTGTATGGTTTTCTCTCTCCTCGTTGCACGTTCGTTCCTCACCCAGACGATCAAAAACTTGTACTAACTATCAAAATTGTCAAATTGAGCAAATCCATTTGATCTTTTTCTTCTTCTTTTGGGAGGTGGATTTGCTGCACAACATCCGCTTCCTCCCCTTTACTTTGGTCGCTGTCCTCTCCACATTGACCTTCTCGCTTGCCACTGTAGTCCGCAATTATCTCCCCCTTCAAGTCGCTACTTTGGTTTGAAGAATTGCACGTTCATTCCTTCAACTTGGCTTGCAGCTTCCATTTCCACTACTTTCGTCTCCATGGAAATTAGCCTTCTCTTTAGCGCCTTCAAGAATTCCATCATTTGTTTTTCGATCAAGGCACTCCTCTTCAACCTCTCCTTCAGTGGGCTTTTGTTCGAGTCACCACCTTAAGTTCTTCATTCTTCTCGCACTGGTCTCTAGGTGGTGATGAATATTACGTCCAAGGCATGAATCGTATCTTCTCCCCTCGCCTTCAACTACGCTTCTTTTTGCTTCTTCTCCAGGACCAATTCATTGTATCTTTTGTTGTCTTTTTGGAAGTTCTTCTATCTGCTGGCTTCAGGTTGCTAATTGCTCATTTCTTCAGCCAACTAGGGGTCACACATCTGCTCATCCTTTGCCTTGAGTTGTACCTCTAACTCCTTAATCTTGTCTTTTGTCAGTGCTCCTGGGAGATCTGCCGTTTCTCTTCTTCCAACAAATTGGGTCTCGTTTTCTTGT
Source organism: Wollemia nobilis (assembly GCA_028583015.1). NCBI lineage: Eukaryota > Viridiplantae > Streptophyta > Pinopsida > Araucariales > Araucariaceae > Wollemia > Wollemia nobilis. The sequence continues at coordinate 9,853 of JAQPPZ010008583.1, read as the reverse complement.
GATTCAACCTTTTATGCTTGTCATACCTTCCTCTAGTTTGTTTATTTTCTCCTCTAGCCTGAGTCTTACACTTTTGCACCTTCCTCATTGCAATCACTTCGTCGAGTGGCTTCCTCCGTCTCCTCCCAAGCTTCCTGAGCCGATAAATTTGTTCCAACTAAAGCACCCCACAATGTGTGAGAAAGTTCAACTTCTGGAGGAGAAGCAATCAGAGGATTCCCTTGTACTCCAATTCTCTTTGTGTTCATTGGACAAGTCGTGGGATTGGTTCTATCCAAGTACAACCTCATATGGCCTCGTTGTTGGCTATCACTCCCGGAAGTCGGCTCTCTTCCCAACATTGTAGCACTTCTCTCAGGTGTCTCAATGGGTGTTGTACATGTATGTCTCCCGCGATTCTTCTGTACGCTCTCAAGCTACTCACCCAGTTAATGCAGAGAATATAACACTCTAAAATCCCATGCGTCCAATACAAAATTGTAATTTGGCGCCAATATGGCATTACCTATTCGTAGAGAAGAAATGTTCCACATCATCTTCTTTCTTTCGTCTCTCCTCTTCCGTTTCTCTCTCTCTTTCGATTCACTTAACTCAGTGATCTTCAAAAGGTAATCTGTCCTCATTCGTACCTCTCTCGTAGGAGTTCATTCTTCCTTCTTCCTCCATGGCTAGAGCTTCCAGATATCCAAGTGCCTCTATGTCTATCTTCTTTCCCGAGTCCGTCTGAAATACTCTCCTCCTCATTATGTCCTTATCTTCACAATCTCCTATTGAGATTGTTGTTGCTCCTGTCTGGGCTCGGGATTCTTCCCATTCAGATAGTTCACCCATTGTTTTTGGCCCACCGCTTCTTCCACTCGGGAAAGGTCTCATTATCGTGGACCTTCACAGTCGGTTCTTTCCCGCCTGTGATGCTGCCTATCTGCGATAACTAAAGCAATATTGATTAACTTCCCATCACTTCTAATTTGTATTTAGCTTAATCTTTTCTGACTCTTCCTCCGAGGTTTCCACTCAACCGCTTTCCTCTAATTCCTCCTTTAAGTGGTGGTTGTCACTTGAAGTAATCTGGCCAAGTCTCTGGATAGTTCTTTTAAAATTTTGCTGCCCAGATTTCACCCATCAATGCTGGAAATTTGTGGGGATACTAGAATACCTTTCAAATTTTTCGCCAACTCTCAGCTTCTTCCAGACTCGCTTCTTTATGAATTCTAATGTTTTTCCTCCTACTGATCCTTTTTTAGCAGCTTTCAGCTTGCTTTTTTGAAAATCTGGATCTTTTGCCATTCTTTCTGCTGTCGCCTCGCTCTATTCAATTGCATAATCGGTTCTGTCCATATTTTTCCTCCTTTTCCAACCGATGTTTTGTCTACAACGTCATGTTGTATTGCTTGTTGTTCTCGTTTCAAAGCCCCAATCTCTTGGTCCTTTTTCCGAGGATGTACATCCTCATCATCATGAGTGTCTTCCTGGTACCGCGGGGGCCTATTGTTCCCTCTTTTGTTTATGCGCTTCTCGAGGTCTCCTAATAGATAATTAATTTTGCCCACCTCAAATGGGTGGTTAAGACCCTTCCTCTGTAACTTCCCAGGTTTTTGTCAAACTGAAAAGCTGCTAACTTTAAATTTGGTGGATATACATCTGGCACGAATGGTACTCATGGCATAGAAAGTCATTCCAAAAATTTTCGGTCTTTTAGCACTTGCAGCATCTTTGCTTCCAGATGAAAATTTCAATCATACTTTATTCTCAGGTGGACATTCAAGTAGAAGTGAAGCGTTCACTATGGGACAGCAAATGGTGAAACATAGATTTGAAGAATGGGGTTAGTGTTGATTGTTAGATTTATAAAGATGTTCGTCTGAGACGTCTGGGTCATAAATCGTTTAGGTCAAAGATATTCCGGTTTGGGATTGCCTGGTGCCCCAAACGTTTAGGCTGGTAAATCGCTATTAAGTAGACGCCAGATAGACAACGTCAGGTAGACATTATAATCGTTAGCGGCAAACGCTTCTGGAAGCAAACAATGCCTTTTTTGAGTGTTTCAAGTAAATATGAAACAAAACCATTTGAGTCTTCCTTCGCTTTATAAGGACTTGACCTTCTGGTAGAAGGAGAGAGAGGGTTATGAAAATTTTGAAATACGTGGATGTAAATTTGCTAAAAATAATAAAAGAGAAGCTAGTTTGCTTGCCTGTGGTTTTTCCTTTATTTATTTCATATCAATGGGAATTGCGGTTACTTGTGTTATCGTTTTTGTGTTCTCTATATTATTTGTTATATTGTAAGTTTCGCGAAAAAGATAATCAGAGTTTTTTCCTTCTAACATCTGCATCGAAAGCAAGGTTTTTTATGCAGCGGGATCTGCAATAACCCCACAAAAAGGCAACCCAAGTTTGAGATTGAGAAACTGATGGCGTGAACTGCTTGCGGAAGACAGAAGGGGAGGATTTGTTGGTTCAAAGATGAACAAGATCAAGCTCTGAAGGGGTCATGGTAAATCGAGAAAAGCTACGTGGAAAGCTGAGTGGAGTGGTAACGCTGATGGTGAAGGCGCTTTATGAACCAGGTTCTCCTCTCGCCAGCTGACTTCTGCCATTGGTCAGCAAATCAAGAGAAGACCTGGGCCCTTTGGGAAAAGCTTGGCACTTGTATGAAATAGAAATCAACAAACACCTGTGCGCAGGTGAAGTTGAAGGAGAGAAGCAATCCTCCAAGTGGAGGTCCTATCTTTAAATATCCACCGCACAAAAAGTCGAATTAAAACAAAAAACCAATTGATAATGTTGGCGCGCAGGGTCAGGCACTCTCGGTGATCACTTTGGACAAGATAGAACCTTGTCGTGGTCTCTCGATTTTAAGGTATGGCCTGTAAGGTTTTTCGCTTAAAAAAAAAATCAACAACTAATACGTTTCCAAAAGTATGGAGAAATGAGCACAAATAGAAATTTCATCCAGTGGTAGACTACTTGAATGACGAGTTTACACTTAATCAAAAAACCTATTTCAATAATGTGAAGATGAGGAGATGAAGATAGGCCATCACCCTACTTGGTTCCCTCCCAAACACTTGGGATCATATGGTGATAATTGATCAAGCATCCATCATCGAAACTCTCAAATTTGATGATGTGGTAGCCATGAGCTGGCGTAAGAGTTGAGGCTAAAAAATGCCTTTGTGAAACCTCAACTAATGAAGCCCTATCTCTGGTGGAGAGTGGCCGATTTGCCTGGGCGGGAGTAAAACAAGGTAGAAAGCAATCAGACTCAAGTCTAAAGGACATAAGCGTAGCAGAAGTGCTTCGCATTAGAAGCGACACCAAGAAGGATTACAGCTAAAGAAATGGTGAGAAGAAAACAGCCATCGGGCCAGCCAGGCAAGAGATTCGTGAGAGACCTACAACATGGGAAGCCTTATGTATCAAGAATAACAGATCGATTTTATATACCTGGTTTTGACCCAGGTGTGTCTTTCCACATGTGTTCTCACATAGACCAAATGATAAATATCAACCATAATATGATAGAAAGGTCTATTTAGGTGATGACGCATCTTAGAAATCGGGGAAGAGGGGATATAAGGATCAAGCTAGATGATGGTAGAAAGATGTTATGTATGTGCTAATACGTCTGATTTATAAAGAATTTGATCTCAATCGTACCAGATAAGTTAGGTATTCTCATTACCAGAATAAAATCCACGTGAATGATTACTTGCAGGAGCCTGTAGGTAGCAAAGAGAGAACCGTAGGGAATTTACATCATTGGCGCGGGTATGCCATGACAAACCATGCAACAACAACTGCTCAGATGCAAAGAATGCTAAGTGGTATCAACGCCTAGCCATATGAGTGAGAAAGACCTAAAAAATTAAAAGACAGGTATGCGCTTTGGGATCAAGTCTTGTAATTTAGAATTATGTGAGCAACCAGATTTTCGTAAAAAATATGAGAGATCGAAGACATCAGAAGTCCTGATAAGAGTCTTCATTTTTCAAGAATCCATACATCTGTATATATTTAATCTTTAGTCCCATCAAATTCTAAATGGTTAACCATATTCCTTCTGACTTTTTATAGATTATTCTAGGAGAGTGTGGGTTTAATTTCTAAGAAGCCTAAAAGCTTACAGAATTTAAGGAGTTCAAAGCACGGTAGAAAAGAGTTTGGGCAAGCAATTTTGTGTCTCAGTCGATAATGGGGTTGAATATTTGCTCCAAGGAATTTTATAAATTTTGTATGCAGGAAGGTATTACACTAGAAAATGTACTACACTCCACAACAAAATGCCGGGTCGAGCTTTGATGAATCACAATCATGGAACGTGCAAGAAGCATGCTTAGCGCAAACCATGTTGGAGAAAGTTCTGGGACTTTATGAGGTATCGTTAATACACCGGTTTATCTTATTAACATGTCCCCTACAATACATTTGACATAAATTCTGAGGAGGTTTTGTGTTGTAAGCGAATTGATTACTCTCATTTGCGCACTTTTACCGTGATGCGTTTCTTGCCCATGATCCAAAGAAAAGAATCCATAAAGCTTAACTCGCCAAGTCATAAATGTGTTTTTCTCGACAGGAGATATAGTAACAGATGAGACAATGGGATCCCACGCCCAGCAATTATTAGCCGGATGTAATTGTTGATGAAAAATCCATGCATAAAAAGGAGGTACAAATAAAACCGACAATGTTGTACCTATTGAAGTAGAATTTAGTGAAGCACAGAACATGGTCAAGTTTTTGATCACATGTAGAACACCAAGTAGAACAGAAGCAGAGCAAACAATAACCATTAATAAAGACCAAGATCCAAAACCGACAGATCATTGGGTTAGAAGATTCACTGCCTACACAAAACCGGAAAGGTATTCTCATGTGGACGGCCTCCCTCTTTTTCTTCTTTGTTAATCGATATTGGTGAACCTAGTTCATTTCAAAGCTAGAGAGTTTGATAATGCAACAAAGTGGAGGAAATCCATGGAGGAGGAAATCAAGGCACCAAAGAATAAAACTTGGGAACTTAGATCTTCCACCGAAGAAATACGCTTTGAAACAAGTGGTGTACAAAGTGAAAAAGAACAACGTGACAGTTATCGTTTGAACGCTTATAAAGCTTGCTTGGTGGTGCTGGCTATGTGTGTGCAGTAAGTCAAGTGTTGACTTTAATGAAATTTTACTTCCATTGTGAAGATGACTACTATTAGAGTTCTACTAAAAATTTGTAGTCGATAGGATTTGGAACTGAGCAACTTGATGTAAAGATGGCTTTCTTAAAAGTGACTTTGAGGAAGAGATATATGGATCAACTAGAGGAAGCAAAGAAGAAAGGCAAAGTACATTTGGTTTCCGACTAAAGAAATAACTAATGGGTTGCTTGAAACAATAAAGCGCTAAGGATGTGTACAGAAATTTGGCACCTTCTATGAAGAGCCAAGGTTTCAAAAAGGAGTAGTTTTACCATTGTGATACTATAAGAGGTTTACGATAGCAATTTTATTATTTTTTGTTGTATAAGATGTTATTGCAGCCCCAAAATGAAGAAAATCATTGATATTAAGGCTCACGGCATAGGACATTTGAAAATAAATAGAGACTTAGGAGCAAAACCAACGGCAGGGATGAAGAGACATTGTGGACAAAAAGGAAGAAAAGATCCTACAAGTCAAAAGTCATGTGGAAAATATTCTCATGTCGCTTCAATATGTAGAATGCTTAAATCCGCTTAGTACCTCCCACTTCTTCTATACGGAAGTTGCCTCCAAACTGTCCTAGACTGAAGCAGAAAGACGGCATATACCTGTGTATCATACTCATCAAGCAGTAGGAAGCCTCATGTATGCCATGGTGAACAACAAACCTGATATTGCCCAAGCAAAGGGGAATAGTCAGTACATGGCAACCCGTATGTATATCATTGGAAATGCTGATGAAGTGATATTCAGATATTAGTTACTCGTGATGTTGCCATTTACTTTGGATCGACAGATTTGTAAGTTACAATTTGTGGATTCCGGGACATGGTGGAGATAGAGATGGAGAAAATCCACCAGATATATACCTTCATTCTTGTTGGAGATGGTGGATTTAGCCTTTAAGTTATCACAGGGCTATCAACCACCTAAGCAAAATACATTAAAAGAACTCATGCCAACAAAGAGACAATTTGGCTAGAGTGATTGTTAGTGATTTCAAGGTAATGCGTAGAAAAACACGCCGCATTGTGATACAGCCAGAAAAAGTATATTCAAGCAGCCTAATAGAATCCACATTCCATGATCACATGAAACAGCATTTATGTCATGTACTACTTTATCATAAAATGTGGTGGAAGAAGGTAGGACCTTGTTGTAGAAAATTGACAATCAAGTGAATCCTGGTGAATATGCTTACAAAGTCGTATCATGGTAGAAAAGCTTCGAATGGTGCATAACTTCTCTCGGCTTGCCGAAAATAATATACAAGATTGTGTGCAATTTGGTACCGGATAAAGATCTTTTGGCAGAAGAATTCCTTAATATTGACTTAATGCAGAATGTTAGGAAGTGAAGTCACTATGCAAGCATAATCAGCGAAACAGATTGCAAAGCAGTTCAAGGGTGTCAAACGCCTAGACTAGTAGACGTCAAGCTAGACGCCCAGGCCTAGCGCTTCTTCGCTGCCGCATATCTAGTTGTTAGACGTCTTGGCCTCACACGCCTAGCTACCATGTCCACTGATAATGTAAGCTTAAGTGCAGACGCCATATAGGGAGCGTACTGCCAGGTAGACTAAAGAATGCAAAAGATGAACAATATTGAAGAAAATGAACATAATCTTTTGGAGGTTTCTTGGAAGAGAAAAGAATCTTGAGTCTTCCTTCTCATTTCTATAAAAGCGGGGACTTTACCCCTCACAGATATGAGAGAGAGAGAGGTTGTTGAAAACACTGAAATATGTGGATGTAAATTTTATTGAAAATAATAATAAAAAAGAGAAGTTAAGTATTGCCCTGGTGGTTTTTCCGTGACATTGTAGTTTAATGCAGAATCTTTGTGTCACTTGTGTTACTGCTTTGTGTTCTATATTATTTGTTATTGTGCTTTCTCTTGCAGATATAAATGGAGTTTCCTAATAAGAATTTTCTACATACCGACATCTAGATTACATCTTTGTGGCTCGGTAATCCTCCCCCTCCCAAAGCAGCCATCGTATTCATAGGACATGGCCAATCGTCTCCTTCGCTTGTCTCGTTTAATCCTCGAGCTTTTGCACCCAGATATTTGCTGCGCTTCTGTGAAGCCACACCATTTAATGAAGTGATGGATACGATATGGCTCAATCGGATCAACCAACTTCTAACTATCTCTCGTAATGCGTCGGCAATCCCAAATGTGTTTCCCCCACGCATCCGCGTCACTTCTATTTTCACCGACCTCTTATCCACAATGACAAAGGCGCTCGGGTCGTAGGATTATATCACGCTAAACCATCTCAACAGATAATTAAAAGAAGGTTTTCTCAGGTAAGTACTTGAAGTATTACAACAACACCAACCTCCTCAAACCGCTTCTCCATGGATAGCGTTCTGCTCTACTTTATCATTCCACCATCAGTTCCCGAATGTTTCTTTCTTCCTCCATGTACGAATGAAATATTCTATATTCCCACCACATCCTCTCCTCGTCAACTAATCGCTTACAATCATCATCCCGATCCGAAATATGTACCTCGCTTTCCCTCAATTTCCTTCTCGAAACCCTTCTTATGCCATTCTCTCCGCGCATCTTGCAGTGGTGTTCTTATTATGTCGCTCTCCGAAGATTCGACCTCTCCATCAACTGTATATCCCTCCTCTCTTTCTTCTCCAAGGATGAGTACCATGCCAATCATGGAATCGAGACTGTCGCCTCTGAAAAAACGCTGGGAACATGGTTTTCTAGTGTAATCCCGAGGATCGTTCTCCGTCTTATCAACAAACCTTCCTAATCTGAATCCAGTCCCTTCTAACTAGATCATTTTCTACTATGTCTTGCACATCTGCTTTCAATAACATTAATCACCCATCTGGGACAATCTAAGGTGGAATGGGAAACTTTACACAACACAGTAAAAATCACAATCACTTTCCACTTTGTAATGGCTTTCTCCTAGGGCAATCCTAGATCGCATAATCCTTCAAACTATCGCTATTTGGTCTTAAAACTACTCTATCTCCCTGCAAATCGCATAACCGGCTACATAAATCTGTACGTGCTCATACACTGGGCCAAGAGCGCCTTCCCTCCCCGATCGCTCCCCTTCGTCGATTTTGTACGATTTGCTTGAAAATGGCTGAAAACAACCAAAAAAACTGCCCAAAATTGTAGTCTACCCCAAAATCGTACAATTCGTCTTTTCAAACCCTAGGTGGCCAAAAATTCGCAAATTCCACTTCCTTTGCCAAATTTATCACCAACCCAGTTGTCGGATTGCCCCGATCTCTCTTTTCAATGCTTTTTAGGAGCAAATTCTGAACTTTTCCACCCTTGACGCAATTTATCTTCAAAACAAAAAATTTTGGTTGTATTTTATGGTTGTACGAACTTCTCCTTCTTCCCATTGCATTTTTCCCTTCCTTTTTTGGCTTCTTATGTTCTATTTAGTGTTTAAAATTTCCTTCATAAATTTCTCTATTATTCCTCGCCTAAAGTTACACTCTTCCGTAACCTAACTTTTCATCATCAAAGTTCTCACTTGGGCGCCTTCTCGTTGCTAACCCTTTCGTATATGAAAATTTGTCATTTTCCTTTTGCCTCTCCGATTCGATTTTTTCGAGTGCAAAAAGTTCTTGGTGCTAATTAAAATGGGTCCTTGCTTATTGCAGATTACTGATGAATTTTATTGCCCATGTGGTTTTCTTCGTTTGGTTGCACGCTTTTCACCTCTCGTCCTCAAAAAAAAATTTTAATTTTCTTGCTGCCAGCTTTAAAAAAAAAATTGCCAATTTATCCTTTATTTAAATTGTTCACTGCAAACCCTAACCGAACCCTAATTAATTTATTTTCCGTGATTATACACCTTACATGTTTTGCATCATCCTAGCTGATGATTTACAATCAATACTTCATTTTCCTTTTAAAAGTTTGTCTTTTTCTCGTTTTCTTTTTCTCTCTCCAACCAATTTTTTTCAAGCACACATGCCACATTAATGCCGGGATAGTTGAAAACGTATAATATTCTCGTAAAATCGCATAAAGCGTTGTACGACCTAAATCGCACACAACTGCCTTTTTGTAATGATTTCCTCTATGTCCTTGTCAATTTTACTTGTACGATCTCATAGTTGTGCATTTTTTATCTTTAATTTTGACTTGTACGATCTTATACTTAGAGAATTTTTCAATTTTCTCTCTTTTTGAAGAGGTCGTCGTTTTCGGTTTTCAACCCACTTCCTTCTTAATTGCGTCTTGAGGGATTTTCACAATTAAGGCACTTTATTTTTCTTCTTTTTTTCATTTCCTAAACTATTTACACTTTACCTTCGTGGCAATCGCACAGTGACATTCACTTGTACGATTCCATCTGATTCTTCTCTTGGAGGTTTGACTGTAACATTATGCGTAATTGTGTCCTCTGGTGCCACTTGCTCTCTTGGCCAATTTGTCTCCACCTGTGATGTTACTACATTCTCCGGTCTTTCCCTGCCATGTGTACAATTTGGAATTGTACAGTTGCAAGCTGGAGTATCCTCACCTGGTGTCCTTTCCTCTTGTCGTGCAGGTGATTGATCCTGTGGCAATGGTGTCCTAACCACTCTATTATCATTTGAGCGACTTCTTCGCCTATCACCTCGGATCAATTCCGACTCCAGACTTGGCGATCAGATCCTT
>JAQPPZ010008581.1:0-13302 GCA_028583015.1 Wollemia nobilis | reverse complement strand
AACCCATTATCCTAAAAATAGCCATCAATATGGCTGTACTATGCCCTAGGTGCTTGTTTCAACCCATACAGGGCCTTCTTCAATTTCAATACCTTGCTTTCATGTCCTTCCAGTTCATAACCTGGTGGCTGGTCTATGTAGACCTTCTCTTCCAAAACTCCATTCAGGAAGGTGGACTTGACATCCATTTGATACACATTCCAACCCTTCTAAGCTACCAATACCAAGATCATCCTTACTATGTCAAGTCGGGCTACAGGTGCATACACCTCATGATAGTAAATATCTCACTTCTTCTTGTACCTTTTGCCACCAGTCTGGCCTTATGTCGATTGACTTCTCCTTTGGCATTAAACTTTGTTTTGTATACCCATTTGACCTCAATGGTCTTCTTTCCTACTGGAAGATCCATCAGCTGCCATGTCTCATTCTTCTCTATGGCCTCTATCTCCTTATCCATTGTATTCACCCATTTCTAATTTTCACTTGCTTCTTCAAACGAAATTGAATCACACTCAAAAAATAAAGCAAAGTCAGAATATTCTTTATCTTCATGATTAAGGGTTACCTCATAGATGTCTTGCAAGCTCCTCGTCTTTGTGGGTATCTTCAAGTTGGGGATCCTACTTGCAAGTGGAGGTGACCGAGATGGTGAGGATGTGTTGTTGCTGGCACCACTACTACTACTTGAAGCTACAAGTGGATGTATACTATTTTATTATAGGTCCATAGATTCAATAACAGTTGGCTTTGGCAGAACAGTCTTAGACTTCTAATTCTAGGCTCCATCCTTTAAGAACTTTACTTCTTGACCGATAATCAGTTTCTTCATCACAGGATTATATAGTCTATATGCCTTTGCTTGTTCACTATACCCTGTGAAGATACACTTCTCTTCTTTTTCATCTAGCTTCTACCTCTTCTCATTTGGAACATGTGCATATTTTATGCACCCGAAACCCCTCAAATGATCCACACTCGACTTTTGATTACTCCAGGCCTCCTAAGAAATTTTGTCCTTCAGACTCTTGGTGAGACATTTTTTCAGCACATAGACTACACAGGTTACAACTTCTACCCAGAACTCATGTGGTAATCCATTCAACTTTAGCATACTCCATGCCATCTCCATGATCATTATGTTCTTCCTCTTAGTTACATCAACCAATGAATAGTCCCAAACATTTTTCTCTTAATCCGCGGAGAAAAATGTGTCGTGATGCAGCGGAGAAAAATGGAGAAAAATGTGTCGTGATGCTGCGGAGAAAAATGTTTAGCCGCTGCATCACGACACATTTTTCTGTTGACCATTGAATAGTCCTAAACATATTTCTCTCGACCAATGAATGGTCCCAAACATTTTTCTCTTAACCAAGAAAACATATCATTAGGCTAATTGATTTACTTGGGTCATCTTGTCTTCTCTAGCAAACTTGCCGGTAAACTGCGATGAACCGTGCTTTGGAAAAACTTCCTGAGTGAACTACAGAGGCCGCAGGGTACTTGCTCCAGATATCGTTTGGTCTATGTTTAGGTCAAGTTCAAATTGGATAATAGAGTTCAAACATTTTTTCAATCGAAATTGCGTAGAAACCGGAAAGTTTGAAACCTTCAAGAGACAATATCAACGCGTAATTTGAATTTGAATTCGGTTGCAGTTTAAAAGTGAGGGCGTTGCACCTTCCATGTAGATTCATCAATTCCCTGATTGGCTACGCAAATCTTGAATTTAGAGGCTCCCTTCACTAAGACCGGCAATCTCATTCTGAATATTGGTCATCTCTCGAAATAAAACATTCCTACAAAACCTAATACCTGAAGATTTCATAGCATTCTTCCTTCAGATCAGATAAGATGTATCAGGATCAGCAGAAGCAGCCATCTGCATACGGTGGACATCCATCGGCGCTTCCAATGCAGGCGCCATATCCTCAACATCCGTACCAGTCCTCAGCATGGTCCTCCGACCTTTGCCATTGCGGCCAAGATTGTTCTAGCTGTGAGTTCCCCCTTCCACTAAACAAATTCCTCAGATATATACATGTTAATAAATTTGTATGCGATAAAATATTGATGATACGAATTTGATAACAGGTTGCATGACTTTCTGGTTTCCCTGCGTTACGTTTGGGAGAGTGGCGGAGATCCTGGACCAGGGCCGAACAAGTAAGTCGACGTTTTTCAACAGATTAATGGAATATCTATCGTTGTAAGGGCTTTCAGTATTTAGATCTGATTTATATATCTGTGAAATATATGTTTGGCAGGCTGCTGTTGTCATGCGGTTACTTATACGTTATTGTCGATGATCGGGGTGGGGTGTTTGTATTCGTGCCAATATCGGAGGAAACTGCGGGCACAGTACCGTCTGCCGTCGCAGCCGTGCGGGGATTGTTGTGTGCATTGGTGCTGCGATTGCTGCGCTCTGTGTCAGGAACACAGGGAACTCCAGAACAGAGGATTCAAGCCATCCGCAGTCTGTGTCAGGAACACAGGGAACTCCAGAATAGAGGATTCAAGCCATCCGCAGGTGCCAATTGTTAGAAAAATTAACCCAGATTTCACGCCTGTGCCCAACTGCGCTCCAAACCTTGGGTGAAACCGGATTGTGCTCCAGACATGGGCGAAGTCGGACTGCGCTCCCGCAGTCCAGGATCCCGGAAAAAGTGTGACATGACGTCGCACCTACCTTCTGACAGATGTGACACCTGACAGATCCCATCGTCGTAGAAGTTAATGCCAGTTCGGCGTTTGGTCAGGCGAGTTAATGCCAGTTCGACGATTGGACAGAAACCCTAGTTGAGGGCCTGTCAGAACCTGTCAGAGGATAACCCTTATCTCAACCTGTCAGAGGATAACCCTTATCCTCCTCTCTCCGCGGCTACAAAAGGCAGTTCGGGTCTTCAGACAAGTGCGTGTGTGAGAGAAGTTCGTGAAAGAAGAAGCGGAGAATAGAGCAGAGAAAGAAAGGCGAGTGATTCAGTGAGCAGTGTGGCTCAGCTGATTAATGTCCGAGCAGTAGACTCGACATTTCCCCTTTTAGTTTATCCTATAGCTTAGCCTACAGAAGTTGTTACTTCCTCGGTTGAGGAATACTGTAACCCTAGTTTCATATAAATAAACTTTGCTATTGTTTGTGGCATCTTTAGGGTTTGTAGTAGTTTATTTGCTAACGTTTGTTGTTCTCTATTTCGGCGTTTCTCTCCTCTCATACGGGTCTTGCCAAGCTAGGAAAACCCAGCGGAAACCACGGAAGACGAAGAAGTCGAAGGCCAAAGTTGGCCAAGTCTGAAGCTACTTCCCAAGTGCGCTGCCAAAGTCAGACTGTGCCCAAGATCTGTGCGTTGCCTAAGAGCGCCAGCGAAGTTCGTCTGTTGTTGCTGTGCGAACTTCACCAGCGATAGTCGATTTTCTTCTTACGTTCGGTGAAGTGCGTCATCCGGCGAAGTTCGTACTTCGCTGCATAATCCACACTTCACACTTTAGAAACTGCGAAGTTTGTACTTCATGAGAAGTCTGCACTTCACTGTTTTTCCCAGCGCAGTCCGCACAACGCTTGCGAGTGATGAAATTTGCCCATTTCCCAGCACAGTCCACACTGCACTCGCGAGTGACGGACTTCGCGTAAGGGTCGACGCCATTCGCACTTCGCTCCCAAAGCTTGAAGCTAGCCATCCGCCCTGCGTAGTCTGTGCTGATGGACTTCGGGAATTGCATAGTCCGTCCACCAGTGACGAATGCACTTTGGGTGCGAAGTCTATTTTGTCCTCCTACGTCGCTGCAGTTCGTGCATCGCCTCTTGACGGTGACTGGAAATTAAAATATTCCTACAAATTGGTATCAGAGCTGATGGAGCCGTGACACGGAGATAGAAGATGGATTCTGGAAAGAATTCCTTGCAGTTGTAGATCCCATGATTTAATGGCAAGAACTACGATTACTAGAGCATCCAGATGAAGATCCTGTTTGGATCTCAGGAGCTATGGGAGTTAGTCGAGAATGGCTACCCAAAAATGGTAGATGCAGCAGCACTGGCCGCCCTCTCTCAAGCAGACAAGGATCTATTGAAAGAGCACAAGAAGAAGGACCAGAAGGCCCTCTTCTACATCATGCAAGTGGTTGAGGAGACCATCTTCCCACGGATTGCATCAGCCACCAAGGCCAAGCAGGCCTGGGAAACCCTGGCAAGTTCGTATCAAGGCACCGACAAAGTGAAGTTGGTGAAACTATAGATGCTCAGAAGAGAGTTTGAGAATCTGCAGATGACTGAGTCCGAGTCCATGAGTGATTTCTTCACCCGGATGATGGACATTATCAACCAGATGCGGTTGAACGGATAAAATGTGCAGAGCCAAAGAATCATGGAGAAGATTCTCAGAAGTCTACCTGCCAAGTTTGACTTAGTTGTGATAGCAATCAAAGAGTCGAGGGATTTGACAACCCTCTCGATAGACAAACTCATGGGTTCTTTGCAGACCCATGAACAGAGGTTGAGCCACTCAACTCAGTCTAATTTGGAGCAAGCCTTCAAAGTGCAAGTCTCAGTCCGAGACAACGACAGACAAGACTCCCACCACAATGCTTCTAGTTCTCAAGGAGGAAGAGGCAAAAGAAGGCGTGGGAGAAGGAACAAGCAAGGAGGGAGATCAAACCCTTAAGACGCTGAGCCAAGTTGCAACTTTCATCAACAAGGAGGAAGAGGCACTGGCAAAAATCAACAAAGAAGCTCTCAACAGAAGAAGGACATGTCAAAGGTCCAATGCTACTACTGCAGCAAGTTCGGCCATTATGCCTCACAATGTAGGAAGAAGATGGCGAATGAGAATCAATAGCAAGCCCATTATATGAAGGAACCTAAAAATGCGACAGGAGGAAATCTACTACTGACTTGCAGTATTGAAGAGGAGAGCAAGAAAAACATCTGGTATCTTGACAGTGGTTGTAACAACCATATGACTGGGAACAGGGAGATGTTCTCACAACTGATGAAACAGTCCAGTCCGAAGTCAATATGGGGAACAACATCAAAGTTTCTGTGATGGGGAAAGGAAAGATCCTCATCCGAACTCGGCACGGTGAAAGAAAAACAATTCAAGATGTTTTTTATGTGCCTGGGTTGAAGCACAATTTGCTAAGTGTTGGACAGCTTGTGCAGAAGGGGCACACTATACTGTTCAAAGATGGTGTCTGTTCCATCAGAGACAAAGTCCATGGACAAATCGCAACTATGTCCATGACGAAAAACAAAATGTTTTCACTGCAAATTTAGAATGAATCTTTGATGTCTCTAAGTGCAGTTGAGAAAGACGCTACCTATCTGTGGCATCTCAGATTCGGTCACCTGAGTTTCAGTGGTCTGAATCTGTTGCACAAGAAGTAGATGGTGAAGGGTATACCCCTTATTGAGCAACCGAACCAAGTTTGTGAAGGTTTCCTAGTCGACAAGCAGCACAGGGATGCATTCCCTGTAGGACAGTCTTGGAGAGCATCACGACCATTGGAGCTGGTGCACTCAGACATTTGTGGTCCCATGCAAACCACCACACTTGTCGGCAACAAGTTCTTCCTGACCTTCATTGATGACTTCAGCCGAAAGACTTGGATTTATCCAATCAAGTTGAAGTCAGAGGCATTTGCAAGGTTTAGGGAGTTCAAGGCTCTAGTTGAGAAACAGAGCGGTTATTATGTGAGGACTCTCAGAACTGATGGAGGTGGAGAGTACATCTCCAACGAATTCCACAACTTTTGCAAACAACATGGAATTCGAAGGCAGTTCACTGCCAGATATACATCACAGCAGAATGGTGTAGCTGAGAGGAAGAACAGAACAATCATGGAGATGGCATGAAGCATGCTGAAGGCAAAAAGTTTGCCACATGAGTTCTAGGCAGAAGCTGTAAGTTGTGCAGTTTATCTGCTAAACCGATGTCCCACCAAGAGTGTGAGGGACAAAATTCTAGAGGAAGCCTGGAGCAAGTTGAATCCAAGTGTGGCTCATTTGCGAGTTTTTGGGTGCATAGCATATGCACATGTTCCAGATGAGAAAAGGCAGAAGTTGGATGACAAAGTTGAAAAGTGCATCTTCATAGGGTACAGCGAACCAGCAAAGGCATACAGGTTGTATAATCCTGTGACAAAGAAACTTGTCATCAGCCGAGATGTGAAGTTCTTGGAGGATGAAGCCTGGAACTAAAATTCAAAGACTGGTCAGTCTGAACCAGCAACTGTTGAACCTGTAGACTTGGAGGATGACAGTGCACAACCACCTATACCTTCAAGCAACAATAGTGGTGCCAATAGCAACACAACCTCATCATCCTGGTCACCTCCACTTGCAAGCAGAATTCAAAACTTGAGGACTCCTACGAAGACTCGGAGCTTGCAAGACATTTATGAGGTAACCCATAATCAGTTAGATGAAGATTATTTTGATTTTTCTCTCTTTACTGAATGTGATCTAGTGGAGTTTGAAGAGGCAAGTCAGAATCGCAAATAGGTGAGTGCAATGGATGAGGAGATAGCAGCCATTGAGAAGAATGAGACATGACATCTAACAGATCTTCCAGCACGAAAGAAGACCATTGGGGTCAAGTGGGTATATAAAACAAAATTTAATGCCCAGGGAGAAGTTGACAGACATAAGGCCAGATTTGTGGCGAAAGGCTACAAGCAGAAGTCAGGAGTTGACTATCATGAGGTGTATGCACCTGTAGCCCGACTTGACACAATTAGAATGATTCTGGAACTGGCAGCTCAGAAAAGATGGAGCATGTACCAGATGGATGTCAAGTCTACCTTCCTCAATGGAGTGTTGGAAGAAGAGGTCTACATAGACCAGCCGCCCGATTACAAAATACAAGGGCAAGAAGGCAAAGTCCTGAAACTAAAGAAGGCTCTGTATGGGTTGAAGCAAGCTCCCCGAGCATGGTATAGCCGTATTGATGACTATTTTAAGGAGAATGGGTTTCAAAAATGCCCATATGAGCACTCACTATACATGAAGACAAATGCAGCAGGTGAGCTCATCATCGTCTACTTGTATGTTGACAATCTGATATATACTGGCAATAGTAGCAGCCTATTTGCGTAGTTCAGAACAACCATGAAGTCTGAGTTTGAAATGACTGACATGGGGCTGATGAAATATTTTCTCGACATTGAAGTTGACTAATCAGCAGATGGCATCTTCATTTCTCAGGGCAAGTATGCGAAGGATGTCCTGAAGCGCTTCAAGATGGAGGATAGCAAACCTTCCATCACACCTGTAGCCATAGGTTTGAAGCTGAGCAAGTTGGATATAGGGAGGAATTAGATCCAACTTTGTTCAAGAGGCTAGTTGGCAGTCTGATGTGTTTGACTGCAACTCGACCAGATCTGATGTTCGGAGTTAGTCTTATCAGTCATTTCATGGAGACTCCGAAGGACACACACTGGCAAGCAGGCAAGAGGATCTTGCGCTATGTCAGCGAGATGCAAAACCATGGCCTATTTTATGCCAGACGGGACCAATTGGAACTGGTCGGCTACATAGATAGTGACTGGACTTGCAGTATCGATGATCGAAAGAGCACCTCCAGGTATGCTTTCCATCTCGGATTAGGGGTAGTCTCATGGGCGTCCAAGAAGCAACACATTGTTGCGTTGTCCACAGTTGAAGCAGAATATGTCGCCAGCACGATAGCCGCATGCTAGGCAGTATGGCTGCGAAGAGTTCTGAGTGAACTACACAATCCTCCAGAAGGCGTGACAACAATTTTTTGTGATAACAATTTGGCCATTGCACTCTCAAAGGATCCCGTGTTCCATGGTCGGACGAAGCACATTGATATTCGTTATCACTTCATCAGAGAGTTGGTGAAGTCCGAAGAAATTCATCTACAGTTTTGCAGATCCAAGGAGCAGTTGGCAGATATTTTCACGAAGCCTTTGAAGGAGGAAGACTTCAGCAGCTTGCGAGAGCAGCTTGGAGTCAAAGCGATCATGAAATTAGGTTTAAAGGAGGGTGTTAGAAAAATTAACCTAGATTTCACGCCTGTGCCCAACTGCGCTCCAAACATTGGGCAAAACTAGATTGTGCTCCAGACATGGGCGAAGTCAGACTATGCTCCCGCAGTCCAGGAACTCGGCAAAAGGGTGACATGATGTCGCACCTACCTTCTGAAAAATGTGACATCTGACAGATCCCATCACCGCAAAAGTTAATGCCAGTTCGACGTTTGGTCAGGCGAGTTAATGCCAGTTCGATGATTGGACAGAAACCCTAGTTGAGGGCTTGTCAGAACCTGTCAGAGGATAACCCTTATCTCAACCTGTCAGAGGATAACCCTTATCCTCCTCTCCCCATGGCTATAAAAGGTAGTTCGGGTCTTCAGACAAGTGCGTGTGTGAGAGAAGTTCGTGAAAGAAGAAGCGAAGAATAGAGCAGAGAAAGAAAGGCGAGAGATTCAGTGAGCAGTGTGGCTCAGCTGATTAATGTCCGAGCAGCAGACTCGACATTTCCCCTTTTAGTTTATCTTGCAGCTTAGCCTGCAGAAGTTGTTATTTCCTCGGTTGAGGAATACTGTAACCCTAGTTTCATATAAATAAACTTTGTTGTTGTTTGTGGCATCTTTAGGGTTTGCAGTAGTTTATTTGCTAACGTTTGTTGTTCTCTGTTCCGGCGTTTCTCTCCTCTCATACGGGTCTTGCCAAGCCAGGCAAACCCAGCGGCAGCCGCGAAAGACGAAGAAGTCGAAGGCCAAAGTTGGCCAAGTCTGAAGCTGCTTCCCAAGTGCGCTGCCAAAGTCAGACTGCGCCCGAGATCTGAGCGCTGCCTGAGAGCGCCAGCGAAGTTCGTCTGTTGGTGCTGTGCGAACTTCGCCAGCGACAGTCGATTTTCTTCTTGCGTTCGGCGAAGTGCGTCATCCGGCGAAGTTCGTACTTCGCTGCGCAATCCGCACTTCGCACTTTAGAAACTGTGAAGTTCGTACTTCGCTGTTTTTCCCAGCGCAGTCCGCACTGCGCTTGCGAGTGACAGACTTCGCCCATTTCCCAGCGCAGTCCGCACTGCGCTCGCGAGTGACGGACTTCGCCCAAGGGTCGGTGCCGTCCGCACTTCGCTCCCGAAGCTTGGAGCTGGCCGTCCGCCCTGCGCAGTCTGTGCTGACGGACTTCGGGAATTGCGCAGTCCGTCCACCAGCGACGAACGCACTTCGGGTGCGAAGTCTGTTTTGTCCTCCTGCGCCGGTGCAGTCCGTGCATCGCCTCCTGACGGCGACTGGAAATTAAAATCTAACTAACAGTACCGTCTGCCGTCGCAGCCGTGCGGGGATTGTTGTGTGCATTGGTGCTGCGATTGCTGCGCTCTGTGTCAGGAACACAGGGAACTCCAGCACAGAGGATTCAAGCCATCCGCAGGTGCCAATCTCAGTTTTTACTTTTCCAAAATAGGTGTTATATATGCATACGGAACCCTTCATATCTTTACCAAATTTTTTATGTTATGTTAGAAGAGAATTGTGGCTAAGTAGTTTCAATTTAATTTTATTTAGTGTTTGTTTGTGGTTCAGGTTGGGTGAATCCCGTGATGGCTCCTCCAACGGGGCCCCCAGGAATGTACAGATGAGAAATCCTATACGCAGTAATTCGGAGAATATATATGATCTGGAATTGAGATTTGTTTGATTCACAGAAGAATTAATTAGCATGGTTATATCACACTAGTTTAGTTTGTCTACACTCTGTAGTCCTAGACGCAGTTGTAAGTTCTACATGATGATTTATGTACTAGTTATATGGCAATTTGATTGGAAGTTTACGTACTGTGTTGTAGATTTATTGGGAGCGTGGCATTTAGAGATATTATTATTTTCCATCTTTACCTGTAAACCATAATCACAGGATACAAAATAATATATTTTTTTAAATTACAATTAAAAATAACACCAGATACGTCTTGATGGAATCTTCGTTTCTCTCAACATTATTTATTATTCTTACCCCAATTCTACGAGTGGTGGCTCATTAAAGTTATTTTTATTTATGTTTTTAACTAATAATTATAATTTCCACACAAATCTGAAGTTTTATGAGTCCTCCGAATTTTTTTAAGCAGATAGATGCAGCACATTACTATGCTCTTTTCGATCCTTTAGAAGATGATTCGTTTTACTTTATTATTATTTTTTCCTTTTTTCCAGCGTTCTCTGCTACGGTAAGAAATTAAACTTTTGTAGCTTCTACGCCATAGAAATCAATCCCTGTAAGTGCTCACGAATTCTATCTAGAATGCATTTTAAAGCAGCGGTACTTAATTTGTTTTTAGTATGACACTTACTCCATAGCAACTTTGTTGCTTGATGTGCAAGCTTTATTGCCATGGAATTATGCATACATAAACGATTCATTTTATAAAAGTACATACAGGATTTATATGCAATATTTTTCAGGGAACCATGATTGGAGTCTAGCTTGGCATGTTTCATATTTTTCAGGGAACCAGGTTTGAAAAGAAAATTTAAAATTTAAAACAACCTTCCTGCTCAAAATAAACCAGGGCACGCTTGATAGAAAGGATAGGGAAACCTAACTTCCAAGCTAACAAGCATTTGTAGGAGGATGAGAAACCAATCGATAATCCAACTAGGAACTAGAAAAATTTCCAAATTGGCATAAATACATGGACCCTTGATAACTGACTCAACTCATCTCAAATCTACAAGAAACTGCCATGGAAGAGGAGCACCAAATAAATGAGGGTTTTACAAGCATCCCACAACCACATTAGCTCCATAGGATGAAATCAGGTGCAGTGAAGAAACCAAGAAGCCAGTAGAAGACAATCCACCTAGACCTGACTATCAAACCCTTCATGACCAAACTCCACACAAAAATCACCAAGGATAGAGGGAAACCCATCAGAAAAATAACACTAGATAGACCCAGTTCAGATAAATCAAAAATAGAGAGGAGAGCAAAACACCCCTCCCGTAAGGAACTGAAAAACAACCATACCATAACTTGACATGGGTACTTCCACCAAACAAAAAATCTGAGCAAGCCACCTCGATGAAAAGGAAACCAAAAATAGTGGGACCAAATGAAGAAAACCCAGCAAATCAACTCACCAGAATCCTGCAACCCACTCAACTTGAGAATAAACAACTCAAAACAAAGAACCTCGCCTAAAAAAAAACCTAGAGGAGAACCAATACCATACAACCGAAGAACCTCCTCCTCCAAAAAAAACAACCCCGAAGGTCAAGGAGCAGGATTTTGATAAGGACCGAAAACCTATAATCCTAAGGGATTAAACCCCATAGGCAGCCAACAAAAATCAAACCCCAAATTTTATAGGTTCTAACCCCACATGCATGTAAAAAAATAAATCTTCCATCGCGAAAAGAACCTAGCAACTATAGCCCAACCAAATAAATCCCCCTGAAGATACACTGGCTAATAGCTCACCGCATTAACCACCATCCAACCACCAGCTTAACAGATCTTAGGGGATGTCTAGAATAGGGGATTCCACAAATTCCAACATTAGATAAATATTGACGAGAGACGCACCATCCTCAGCGACCGAATAAACAAACACAATCCTCCCTCTCTCTTACAAACCACTATCAGAATGAGAGATGAAGAGAATAAAATGGGATGAATTAGGGTGAAAGTTGTAAGAGGCAAAAGCATTGTCACCTAATGAACCATTCATCCCCTTTACAAAAGAAATAGGGGTGGCCAAGAGATAACCAATCCCTTTCGCATTCTAGCTCCTCCACTCCATACTCCCCTGGTACATCGCTCCACACGTGCAATCATGGAATATGTTATTAGACTTGCATCATCACATTAACCGGTTAGAAAGTAAGAGGACTAGTCTCTAGTTATTATAGCATGTATAATAACATATAATGCAAATGTAATATGGATTTGTTATAATACCATTATAAAATAAAGATGTAATATGGATAGGAAATTTAATTTGATATAACAATTATAGAAAAAAAAAACTTTATAAAACATTGAATGTTAAAATTATTGAAAATATTAAAATGAGTAAATAATTTTTTTTGGTTTTCTAATAAAAATTAAACTCACATAGGGATACATGTAGAGTTCCTTACACAAAGGCCTTGTGTCATCACTTCACCTAGACCTCATAAACTATTGTATTGAAATCTACTATAGAAAAATGATGTGATCATTTTGGGTAGTACTCAAAATTTGTTTTTACAATTATTCATTTCATTAGGTTAATTTTAAAAATAATATTAATTAATTTTTTTATTAGTTAAAGAAAGGGTTTTGAAACGATCTCAACCTTTTACAATTTTATAAAGGGAAAACTATTACAACCAAAAGAAATAGAAAAAATATAAACAAGAACCCTACCATTAACTCAAACTAAAGCAAACAACTACAAGGAAAGAGGAAAACAAAGAGATCCAAAAAATAGCCACCAAGGGAACACCAAATGATATTAATTAATTTGTTTATAATATTATCAAACTTCATTAGTTTAAGAGGAAACCTAGGTTGAAATCCAGTCATGTGATATATTGATAATATTCAAGCTTTGTTATAATACCACTAATGATATAATATAGGTGAAAACCCATTTGCATAACCAATTGGAAAAAAAAATATTAGTTTTTATTTTATATATTAAATAATATTAGTATATGTAAATATATAATCATAATAATATTAAAATTTTACATTTTGATATGAAAAAGTATTTATACTACTAAATACCTAAAAAAAAAATTGATAACCAAAATTAATTTTCTTTTTTTTGTTTGTGGAAAATATTCCAAATGGGATACCACTTTTGGGTAAGTCCCAAGGAGGCAGAGATATCTATTCTACCAAACATAGCCAGGGCTTGCACTTGGCCTATCCCCTTCGGAACACTCAACGAGCATGTCTAAAACAACAAAAAAATAACAAACAAACACAAATAAACACAAAAAATACAACATAAAAAACAAAGACAACAAAAAAATAAAGTAAAAACCACAAAACAAACAAAAACAACAAAAAACTCAAAAAATAAATAAATTAATTAATTAATTAAAAAAAAAACAACAAAACACATAACACATAAGACAACCATAAAAAAATAAAACAACACACAAACACTTAAATAAAAACAAAAAACACAAAACACCAAAACAAAAACATGAAAAACAACAAAAACACACAAAAAAAAACACAAAGGTACAAAAGACAACAAAAACACAAAACAAAATGACAAAAACAACACAAAAATAAAACAATACAAAAAACATACACCCTTCGATAAAAAAAACACAACGA
>JAQPPZ010008580.1:0-13557 GCA_028583015.1 Wollemia nobilis | reverse complement strand
AGTAGGATCATCACTGATGTCCATCTTGAAAGTTACTTTTAAAGCCATATGTGACCCATCCTCTAGTTGGTGAGGCATGGGTATCAAATGAATGTCATCGACGAGATTTATAGGTCCTATTGACTCAAGATCTAAACTAGCATGGAATATGCCATATGCACAACTTGATGAAAAATGAAATGGTTGTAACACCTCTTTGCTAGAGAAAAGATCTTCAGGATATATGGGTGAATTAGCACAATCCCAATCAATAGCCTCTATATCAAGACATAGTGGTTTAGTAGGAACTGTTGGGTTATGAAGTGGAGTGGTCAAATCAATGGAGATGATATTGATGGATGAAATGAAATCTCTAGGACCACATGGGTGAAACATTGTCTCAGAGGTTTCTCCTCCACACTCATGATGAGGCTTTGGAGGAAAAGGAATCTCTAGATCTATCCCATGAGTAGACCAAATAATAGGATCATTGGGTTCTAAGAGGTCTCTGAATGTAAGCAAAAGGGGATTGACCACACGATGACTGTCATCTAAGTCGAAAGGTCTCCCCAAAAACCACAAGCTAGGGTCTATGGTAGAAAGTGCTACTTCCCTTCCTACCAGTATGTTGTCCTACCACAAGTGGTGAGGCCCAAGATAAACCATCTCAGTATCATCATCAAAGTCATCGTCACTTATCCAAAATCCATTCGCATTGGTATGTGGTCCTAGAACAAGGGGCACATGTCTTGGCCTCAATTAAGCCATATCTATCTCATACTCATATTATTCTTCATTTATGAAGATGCCATTTGCATTAGTATGTTTTCCCAAGTCATGGGGCCATTGCCTCGACCCTAGGTAGGCTCTCTCTATTGAGTCCTCTGACTCATAGTAACTTTTTTCTGATATGTATCCAATCTCGTTATGGCTGGACCAGGAAAGACTTTGTAAATAACGAGGTCCATGATAGGCTAAGCTTGTATGTGCTTCATCATCACCTGACTCGTATCCATTTCCTTCTTACTCCCCATCCCACAAGTTGCAACCTATTGGGATGGCCTCAATTGTGGAGCTTGGATGGTAAGTCTCGGGTGGTGGTATGTTTACCACAACCACTTATTTGTTGCTCAAATATCTTGTGCTTGGTGGGTGACAAGGAATAAAATTGATGTCTTCTCCTAACCCCAAGCTTAATATATCCAATGCTACTACTAGAGAGTCATCTCAACCTCTGATAGGATAGCCCAACCCAAACCTGTCATAGGGAAATTGGTATTGCAAATCGAATGGCCACCTATGCCCCTGCTCATATATACCAAGACCATAACCATACCAATGGCAACGTTCAAAATAGGTTAGAGCAAACTCAATATTAGAGAGGTAAGGAATATTAATAGTTAATAGTTCATAATTATCCTCTTTAATTTCTATAGACTTATGGGTGCAGTCCAGACCAACATAGACAAAGTTGGTCTGGTTGGGAGGGATTCTAAGTGGAACCACTGTTCCCACTGGTGGTATTAGGTCTTTTGGTCATCCCATGTCTTGTGTAGACTCTATTATGGGCATGAATGTTATATTCTACACAAGATACTCTCCTATCCCCATACTTTCCAAGTGTATTTGAAGAAGTGAAATTCATGATATCGCCTTAAGGGCATTTACTAGCAATGTATATCAATTATGAAGCATTAAAAGGGAAATATGGCATAAGCATGTAATCTACTGAAATGAGACAACATAGACAATAAAGATAATAAAATTCTCTATCTATTCATTCATTTATAGCTTTAAAACCAGATTACAAGATGTCCCCTTGAGGGCTTCACAAATTTGATACATTTCATTACAAATCCTCAAGGGATCTAGTCCCTTGGAAGGAGGCCTTTAAGGCGATAAATAATTGTTTTTTGAATTCTTGCTTCCCAAAATCGAGAGATATTGTTGGGATAGAAATCTTATGCCTCCTTAGATCCTCATATTGCCTAGAATTCCTGTTCCTAAAGACAAAGGATTGAAAAGGGATTAAAAGCACCTGTGTTATAGAATAAAACCATTAAACCATTAGAAAGGAGCATATTCTACAACCATAAAAAGTGATCTATGTGCATGAAAACTGATCTAAATTAAGCATAAATATATTATTACCCAATATAAAAGAAAAAAAACTAATTTTGAAGCAAGATAAAAGCTCAAATAATGCAAAACTGGTGACTGTTCCTGGGTGAGCCAGATAAATCTGCAACATTGGGGATCACAAATCCTACATCAAAACTTCTTCAAATTACCTCAAATTTGGACCATAGGTCCCTCTAGACATTCCTAAGAGGTCTATGGAGGAATTTATATGGAATTACCATCTATTTTATGGTCGTTCCTAGGTGTGCCATGCACAAACTATTGACCGTCCCTAGGTAGGGCGGTCACAAAAATAACTTAGTTTTGTCACATATGGCTATGGAAATTGGTCCAAAACTTAGGTAAGGGTGTTGTAGATAGATGGGGCCAAAGAATAATTCAATTTGGCCAGTATGTATTTGATGGTTTTAGCCTATTACCCCTAAAATTACCTTATAATAGAAGAGGGTTTCAAGGCCAAGGTAAAGTGGGTTTTGATTTGCAAAATGTGAGGTTCAATTTGGGCAGCACTTCGTTGCATTATTCTCCAAATTATCCTCTTTGAAATTGGGAGTTTGAAGCTCTTTTTATAGCCCAAAAGGGCATCTAGGGTAAAATGGCATCTTTGCCATGCGAGGCAGGTGATGCCACATGTCCTAATCGCGTCATGGGGTGATTGGGAGAAGGTTACCCCTTTGGGTGCTCCCAATATACTACCTCACTATCCATTAGTAGGTCCCCAATAAATTTGGGGTGATTGGATGCGTTAATGGTAAATTTTTATTGCCATTTAGCATGTCATTTTACTTTTTTCAAGGGTCTAGTTAGGGGCCATCCCACCCAGGGACAGTTTTGGATGGTCGTCCATGGGTGGGACGGTCACCCACTATGACCATCCTTGGGTGGGATGGTCACTAGTAGGAGCCCCAAAATTACACCAGACTACTAGGAACCCTCCAAACTGAGTTTTGGAGCCTTTTGGAAACCTTTTTCTAGCCTAGAGGGGTGCCCAATAGGGCCATATGTTGTCGATAATAGGGCATATGCAATGCATTGATAGTATTATCCAATTTACATGATTTAGGTGTCTACAAATGCCCCATTTTTGGGATGCACGATGTGAAACAAAGCAGTGAGAAAAAATAGATCACTAAATCATCGAATGATCAAGCTTGTTCATTAACCTGATCAAATTTGGATGCCTGCATTATGGAAAAACATATATTCTTAGAATCCTTTCTATTAACATAGTCAAAGGATCAATTTTAGGTATACCTTTCAGTCGTGCTATAATGACAGTCTTATGGGGCTTAGGGCATACTAGGTCTTGGTGCTCTGTATTCTTGTAAATCTTTACATGGATTAATTCCAAAGGTTTCAAGGAGGTCAAGCCTATTTGATTTACTTCTTATGCTGATTCTTTGCCCCAGCACAGGTTTGAAAATAATTATATGTAGCCAATATTATTTTGAATGCATGGAATTTACACTTCTGAGTGTTTTGATGTTGATTCAATTTTTGAATTCATTATTATGAATACCGCCTCAAGCGATGAGTTTATGAGGGCATGAAAAATTCTAAAGAAATCAGTCGCTTGACACATATGACTTAATTGGGGTAACTCTTTGTTTTACCCATGGTACTAAATACCTGTTTGGAGGTGATTTTCGACTATTTTGATGAATAGTTTTGGAAGCAAAAGGCCAAATATCTCATTCCTGTGGAGTGATCCAGCCATGAAGGTCTTCTTGGGGATTAAAATATAGTATTTTTATACATCCAAAAATACTATAGGTTCAGTCTAGATCCCTCCAATTTTCTTGACCATTCTATCTTGTTTTTTGTGTGGGTTTTTGACCCATTTTTTTTGAGTTTTTTGATGTTTTTAAGTTGTTTTTAAATTTTTGATTTTTTTGAGTGTGAGGTCTAAGAACACACGTTATTGCAGCCCATGTGAATTTTTTTGACTATGATGTATATTTTGGTCCCATACATATATATATATATATATATATATATATATATATATATATGAGTTTCTATTATCATCATATGTTTCCTAATTGCTTTGGGAGATGTATGCAATGATTATATTTGCTATATGATGTTATGATGGATGTCTAACATGGATGCATGTATTTATCCTATGATGTGATTCAATGATACGTAGATTTGGATGCTTTATTTATGTGTAGACACCTAAAAAGTGTCATTTTTAGGGGAGCTACTCACAAAGACACATTAATAAGATCATATGACATAGTACTGGAATTTCCAAGCATCAAAAGTGGTTCTCACAATTCATATGGGGTATTTTAAGCCCATCCAAGCCTATCCAATCAAGACTAGAGTGGCCAAACCTTATCTGATCAAGCTTAGAGTAGCCAGATCTTAGCCGCTGTAGACAACAATGACCAGATCTTAGCCATTGTAGACGATAGCGACTAAGCCACAAAGAGCATTTTGCTAAAAAATATGCTCAATCATGGGTGGAAGTGGTAGTCTACATGCAATAAATATGAGTGGGAGTAACTTTGCATTCCCTTTCATGACAAGTTCACATATGAGACTTGAGTTTGCATTTAGACTTTAGTTAACTGGCCTCCAAACATAGACAAAGAGAAAGCTACTCATGCTAATGACCAATTTGCATAGGAGACTCAAGTTTGTAGTTAGATTTTAGTTAACTAGTATTTAAACATAGAAAAGACAAAAATATTCTCATGCTAACATTCACTACACATGAGGGATTCAGTCCTAGGGCTTGGTCATAGACCTAGGGTTTCACACACTTTAAAAGGTGCAAGCTTGAGAGCACCAGATATACAATTTTTGAGAAAGGAGACAATCTTGATACAAGACAAAATTTTGATCAAAGAGAGGGAGAGTCCACTTGAGGGTTCCCCACATACAAGAAATTCAACATATCAAGTAAAGCAACCATCATTTCAACATTGAATACAAGTTTAAATCCATAGTCTTGAAGCAAAGAGGGCAAGATTCGCTTTAGCGGCTGCTATCCTAGACAATGGCCCATAGACCTAGCTTAGGGTTTTATACATTAGTTTCATTATTCTATTTAGCATATCATTAGCATAGCATCATTTCATTCATTTAACTTCATAGCATAGGTTTAATTTGCACTTGCTTTCATTTTGGTATATTCATTACTAACAACCTCATCCAGGGAGGCATTCTCGGACATCTAAGTGTGTGTTATTGTTTCATTTCTTACAAGGCCACAGGTTCATCGAATGAAATCTGCAACTTACGAGAGAAAAAAGGGATCCCTCTAGGGAAAAAACCTGAAGAAGGAGGCATCTGTAATTCCTCATACATTTTTGTGTGCAGAATTAGGGAGCTTGTGATAGCACACCACCCCTTTGCGAGGGGACATTTTACCCACTTGTAACCTCATTGTATCAAAATGGGTATCCCTAAGAGGGATCAAATTATAACCGGGTTTCAATACAAATAAAAAAACATATCTTTGTTACTTCCGTGTTATATGCTTTTTCATGGTATTTCATTTCATTTTTGGGTTTAAACACATTTGCAAGTAGGGTAAGATTGGTGCATGCGCCTTGGGGTTGCTACAGATGGCGATCACTGTGGGACATCCACTGACTTAATTTTGTGTGTAGGCCTAGCCGCTCTAATCTACAATGGCCAAAAATTAGTTGCTTTCAGCCACAACAACTAATAAAGCCTTAGCTTCTCCTACTAATAACAGCCAGGAACTAGTCGCCCTAGTCGACAGTAGCAAGCATTGTAGTGCAGCATAGGTCAAAACACTAACTCTCAAAGCTGGATCAAAGGTTGGTATAGCTTCTATGATACTTTATAGCTTTCTATCTACTTTTGTGTGTCTAAAAAATTGAACTTAAAGCAAATTTATATTTGGTAATTGAAAGAATAAAAAAAGAAATAATCAGGCGATTGCATATCTTAGATTTTATTTTAGATTTCCACTAGGCGTTTCTAGGAACATCGGCTTCTATATGTAAAGTTCACCCTAGAATCCAAGGAACATCGGCTTCTATATGTAAAGTTCACCCTAGAATCCAATGTTCTAGACACTGTATGGTTGGTTTTCTTGTTTTGAGGCCTTTCTAAAGGCCATACTTGCACCCGATAGAGTGCACTCATTAATTTCATAGTAGTCCATCTGTATTTCTAAAGATTGAAATGCATTTTGCATTAGGCATATATGGAAAGTTCATGGCTACTATATGATGCATTCTTATTCATGCAATCTTAAAATGAACCACATACACACATGTTTCTTTTAAACATCGAGGAGTTGTATTTCATCACCAACCCTCAATTTAGTTCGATGATGTTGGAATTCATATCCTTCCACTAGTTTGGCCCCTAGATTCTCCTATAAATAGATTGAAGAACTTTTTCATAGTGGTACTAAGGTACTTGTGTTCAAACTATCTTCCACTATTGGAACATTCATTAGTTTAGAGTGGAATAACTAGGTGAACCCCCTACTGGGATTTCAATGGTGTACCCCAGTATCTTTTGGGAAATCATGTTTGGCATGAGTACTCTTGATTATCACTATGGATGAGTCTCCTCATTCCAAATCCGAAGCAAGAAGCAAGAAAAAAAAAAAATCAAAATACATCAAACAGTTAGGGCACACTTAAATTTATAATCAAGATAAACATTTGTGTGATATTGTTTGATCATATTTAAAGTGCAACACAAAAGCTAAATTCCAAAATGATAGTTAAAACAAGAAGTAGACATCCCTGTTCTGACATCGAGGGAGGGTCTGAAACAACACATACCCTTAGGCAAAGTCATAGTAACATTAAAAGACCTACTCGAAAGACCGTAGGACGTAGTTCTATGAGTCTAAGAGGTGATAACTCAACCCTTGGGGGATATCCTTGAGAAAACCCACATAGAGAACCACAACAT
Source organism: Wollemia nobilis (assembly GCA_028583015.1). Taxonomy (NCBI): domain Eukaryota; kingdom Viridiplantae; phylum Streptophyta; class Pinopsida; order Araucariales; family Araucariaceae; genus Wollemia; species Wollemia nobilis. Next base: position 6,522 of record JAQPPZ010008580.1, on the reverse strand, counting down.
GAAACTACATCTCATAAACACAAAGAGGCCTCATGGCCATCATCATCAAGTAAGCACGAGGAAACCTCAAAGGCTTCCTTTAAACACACTAAAACTTCTCAGAGACATGAGGAAGCTTCAAGAGCTTCCTCCTCACATAGACATAAATAGGGTTCTAGACCTCGTTCTTCACATAGAGACGATGAGGTTTCTCCTTCTCCATCCTCATGGAGGGTAGAAAATACTACGAAACCCTCATCACCAAAAGGGTACATGAGAGTCAAAATATATCAACATTCACATGAAACACTTAGAATAGATCAACCCATTGAGGGGTAAGAAACTAGAAACACATCCAGTCATAGACATAAAACAAAAGATATCCTTCAAACAAGAGGAAGGATTCCATTAGACTATGACCTCAATGGAGTGAATGGCACCCCTCAGGATTAGCCATGGAGAATAAGACAATTGGATGAGTTGGATTGGTTGCATTCAAGGCCATATCCTAGAACCATAGCCACTAAAAATTCTTCATCTGGAAGCTCACAAACCATGACTTTGAAGCCCACTTCTCAAATTGGGGGTACCTCAAGATTACCCTACATCAAACACACAAAATATGATCATAGAGACACTCAATAATATACTGAACAAATCACATTGGCTAGCGAGAGCAAGGAAACATCAAAAACCTCTAAGAGAGATATACGAATCAAAACAACTAGGACAAGGTCAGATAAGCATGAGTCCTATATTATTGTGCAAGTTAACCATGTGCAACGGTTAGAGAATACCTTGCACAAAGAGCAAGAGCTTGTAGATTCTCTTGAACATGATAAATAGAGAGAATAGTTGTTGCACCAACATGAGCAACATTTGAGAGAGCAATCTGAGCAGGTATCTCACAACAACCAAAAAAGAAGCAAAAGTGATCATCAAAGAGATCAACACGCTAACTCACCAAGAGAGGAGCATATTAGACAAGAAAGTAACTCACAACAAAGTTGCCCTCCAAATCATGAGGGGAACCCAACTGAGGGGGAATGGGTAAACTTAATAGAGCCAAATTAGGCACATCTTGAATTCCCTCATGGAAGGGAAGAAAATAGAGCCAATCAAATGGATAGAGTGTTACCTCCACCACCACCATGGGGTGGTCTGCAAGAGGAGGAAATCCTCACTTCAAAGGTATTTCAAGAGCTTGCTAAGAAGATGAAAGCCTTTGAGAAACAAGAGGCTTTTGGGAGCCAACCAACATTGAACAAAATACACAACCAACCATTGTGTCCATCAGTTCCTAGCCCTCCCTATCCTAAGCACTTTGAGATGGCTATGCTAGAGAAGTTTAAAGGTGAAGAAGATGCACAAGAGAATGTCACCAATTTCATCAATGCATGTTTTCATCTTAAAGACCATGATGCTCTTATGCTCATGACATTCATCATGATATTTTTAGGTGCAGCCACCAAATGGTTCAACCAACTGCCCAAGCATAGCATAGCAAATTTTGAACAACTAATGAACACTTTTCTAAAGCATTTCTCTTTCGATGCTAAGAGGAGAGTGAACCTTTCATACCTGGCCAATATGAAACATTATGATGAAGAGCCAGTAATGGATTACGAGAATAGATGGAGAAAAATCATGGAAAAACTATCATTTTCCATTCCCACATAAGAAATAGTCTGGATGTTCACCAAGAGTTGTTCCAAAAAATTTTTCCTCTTGCTACAACTACAACAATACCCCTTATTTTAGGAAGCTTTGGCATAAGCCAAACTTATTGAGGACATCAAAGTAGATGAGGGAACCATAAAAATTCAGACTAAGAAGGAGTGGAGCAAAAATGACAATAATGGCAAGTATAAGTAGAAGTAGGTAAAGCCTACCCCAATTAATCAAGTGGTATTGGCTATGCCTAAGGATAGGGCTACACAACAGCCCCAAAATTATCAAGTACAACCCCCACCAACCAACTATGAACAAAAGAACAATCAGGGTTGAAACAAAGAACACAAACCCCCTCGTTATTTACACCATTGACAGAATAAATGAAATCAATATTCAATCAATTGAGTGAGGTGGGAAAGATAAGATTCCTTGATATACCTCTCATAAATACTAACCATCCTAAGCCAAAAGGATATAGGGAACATCAATTCTACCCATATCACAGGATACCAGGGTATAATATCAAAGTTTGTGTTGGTTTCAAACATCAGGTACAAAACATGATTGAGGCAAGAGAACTTAAAGTGGAAAACCCACTGGCCCCTGACAATAGAGATATGGGCATCTATAAAAATCCACTACCAAACCATGAGGTCCCTAGAGGGCAAGGTGCACAAGTCAATTAGGTCCGAATTGATACGCCTACCCATGGGTGTGTTGGGATGGTTGAAATTGTCAATATAGCAACCAGGACTAGACGGTATGGTCAACCACAACCTCCCACAACTCCCATAAACATCCCAGCTACACCTAGGTAGAGGCAAGGGTAAGACAACCTTACAGGTCCACCAACCTGACCTGTGGTAACTATCCGAAGTAGACTCAAGCAAAATTTACAAATGACTCCAACTAAGTTATCAATCTATGAGCTCATACAACAATCCTCAAAGCACAAGGAGACCTTGATGGATATTTTAAGGTTGATTGAGCTCCAAACACAAGACCCACATGCATTCACCCATTTTGTGGGACAAGTACAAGAATACCAAGAACCTGTAATTCGATTCTATGATTATGAAATTAAGATAGTATCTACTGCCTCACCAGACCCTCTGCTACACATTGTAGCATCAGTTAATGATTTACCATTTAAGCGGGTCTTGATCAATATAGGTTCATCAATAAACATCATCACACCAACAACAGTAGAACACCTTAAGATCCCAAAGTCCATTATCATTCCTGGAGCCTACACATTAAGAGCTTTCAATGATGCTTTATGCAATACTGTGGGAACGATAGTCCTACCTATCAAGGTGGGGTATAAGACCATCCCTATGATGTGTCATATCTTGGAAGGGGCCATGCAATACAACATCCTCCTAGGAAGACCTTAGATAAGGGACATGATATGTGTTCCTTCGATCTTACACCATGTGTCAAGTATGTACATGATAAAAAAGTCTACATGGTCATAGCCGATGAAGAGCCATTCAAGTATGTCCACTAGGTGGATTGTCTAGGAGAATTTATGATTCCTTCAGCCCACTTTTTAGTAGGACCTTCATCTCCGAATATGTAAAAGGGGCACAAAAGGACCCATCCACATCAACACCTCATCTTACACACTAAACAACTAATGCTTCTAGTAAACCATTGATGCCTAAACCAAAGAATGATCATAAGCTAAAGGAACCTATGGTTGAGAAAAACAAACTCAAGGAAATGCTAACCATAGCTATTGAAGAGATTCCAAACCCCATGGAGGAAGAAGATTACCAAGACCAAGTCGAAGTCGATGACTACCATCCTACTTTTCCAGTGTCATCCATGGGGTCATCCACATCACATGAAACTATACACTTGGCAAGCACAGGGATATGAGAGTATCTTATGCAAAAAATTTATGCTTATCATAGAATCTGCACAGGACATGGGATTTCCAAAAGATCTAAGAGCGCCAGTGGGAACAGTAGTTTCACCTAGAATCCCTCCTAACTAGACAAAATTCATCTATGCTAGCCTACATTGTGCCTATAAATCTATGAATATAGACAAGGATAATTATGAGCTATTCACTATCAATGTTCACTACCTCTCTAATCCTGAGTATGCTCTAACCTATTTTGAGTGTTTCCATTGGCATGGTTATGGCCTTGGTATATATGATCAGGGGCTTACATGGCCATTCGAGCCACAATACGAACTCCCATTTGATAGATTTGGGCTAAGATTTCACATCAGAGGTCGAGATGACCCTCTAGCAGAAGGATTAGATAGATTAACCTTGGGGTTAGGAGAAGACATCAATTTCATTCCTTATAATCCACCAAGTGCAATATATCTAAGCAATAGACAAGTTGCTATGGTAAGCATACCACCTCCTGAGACATATCATATAATATCCACAATTGATGCCACCCCAAGATGTTACAACTCATGGAATGATGAGAAAGAATAAAATGCATATGCGACAAGTGATGATGAGGCATAAGAGGGCTTGGCCATTCATGAGCCTCACTATTTACAAAGCTTTACCTGGTCTAAACACCATGAGAGTGGATATATCAGACAAAAGGAACTATGAGTCACATGACTCAACTGAGAGAGCCTACTTAGGGGTAAGGTAATGGCCCCATGACTGTTGAGCAAAGTGCAGCAAACAATATTGTCATTGTTGTCAACACAGTCAGACAAATTTATTGATGCAATGGACAAGAGTTTATTGAACAGCAAGGTGCAGCCAAAGTACAATGGATAGGATTTCAGTGTTGAGCAAGGTGTTGTAGGAGGATTGTCATTATTGTCAATACAGTCAGTTAGATCTAATGATGCAATGGACAGGTAGTTCAGAAGTCACTCAGATGCAGAGGATAAAGTTCAAAAGTTAGTCAGATCATGAGTCCTTAAATGATAGATGCATAGAAACAAAAAAACATAATTCAGAATGAGAAGAAGAAGTCTTCAGAACCTGAGATGTCAAGAAGCGAAAAGGTTTTTTTTGTGAAAACCAAGGCAATCAAAATAAAAAGTTTTATTTAAAATCATGGATAACAGATTTGAAATGGGTTTTTCTTAAAACCCAAGTTGGCTCTTCGTTTCGTTGAAAAAGATGCCCCGTTGATGAAGATATTTAAATAGGCAGTCAAAATAAAAAGTTTTATTTAAAATAATGGATAACAGATTTGAAATGGGTTTTTCTTAAAACCCAAGTTGGCTCTTTGTTTCGTTGAAAAATATGCCCCGGTGATGAAGATATTTAATTTTAAATATTTAGTTTAAATTTTATTTTATTTAAAATTTAAATTAAAATATTAAATTAAATTAATAGGGTCGACGTGTTACTATTTCATGGCAATAAGCTACAGGAAGGTGATGAAGGTGGAGAAGGTTTTGCAGCCGAAATTCTTAGGGTTACAACCGACGGATTTTAGGGTTTGGCAGATGACAAATTCTAGGGTTTCTCAATCGACGTTCTTCTAGAGTTTGTTTCTAAAATTTCTTCTATAAAAGCAAGGGTTCTTCAAGTTTGAAAGATGGGGTGTTAAGATAAAGTGCAAATGCAAGCATAGTGTTTGTGGAAGTGAAGTTCATGTTGAGCAGAGAGCAAGTCATTTCGATGAGAGCGAAGTGATAGTTCTTTAGAGTTGCAGTAAGGTGTGCATTGCAATGAGATAATGTGCAAAGAGCGAGTAGAGTGACTTGTGCAAAGATAAGAGCACGATGTGCAGAAGTTGTGTTCTAAGTCTGAAGTGACAGTGTGTAGTTTACATAAGTGATTGATCATCTGAATGCATCAGAGAGTGCAAAGAAGTACAAAGAAGAGGTGGAATAGTGCGACTCATTTTACACAGAAGCAGCAGAATGCAAAAAAATAGCAGACCATGAAAATTGAGGTGAAAGTTTTATTCTGTAATTTTTATTATTGACTTCCAAGTTGTTGCTTGGATTAAGGGGTTGGTGCCTCTTTCCAGTAGGTTCTTGGTAAAATAGGAGTTGGTGCTCCATTCGGTTGGAAGCGAGATAAAGTTAAGGGGTTGGTGCTCCTTCCGGTTGGTGCTTGGTAAAGGATTATGTAAAGTTGTAGCTTTGCATTGATTGGATTTGGATGGTAGTCCAAGCAGTATTTTTGAGGAGTAGCCACATTGGTGAACCTCGTTAAAATGCTGTGTTATGTGTGATGCTTTCTTGATGCATTTAGTATCTCTTTTATCTGCTTTAGACTGCTACTGGTTTTAAAATCATATGTTTTAGAAATTTTAAAGAACACACTGATTCACCCCCCCTCTTAGTGTCATTGTGATTACAACAATTGGTATCAGAGCCAAGTTACTTCAGAAATTTTAACAGCTTGAAGGAAGATCTTACAAGAACACAAATGGCAAGGAAAGGCAAAAGCAAAACCATAAGACAAGGGCACAAAAGAAAATGAAGATGATCTCAATGTTGCTGCTTTGGGAATGAAAATAGATTCAAGAGATGAATCAAATAGTGGAGAACAAGCCAGATTAATAAAGTTTTGCACCAGATGTGGGAAGACCGGTCACTTTGTAGCTGATTGCTCACAAGGTAGAGAATGTTTTGTTTGTGGTCAACTCGGGCATAATGGACGCCAGTGCCATGGGTTTAGTAGTAGTGAAGATGAAGATGATCCGTTCAAAATTGATAAATAAATAGATTCATAACAAGAGTGTGATGAAGAAGGAAGTGATGCACAAGAAAATTGGGAACAGAAACTGATTTCAGACTTGAGTAAAAAGGTTGAGGATGCAGAAGATATAATCACCAACTTGAAAATTCAAGTAGAAGATTACAAATTTTTGGAGTGGTCCTATTGACTCAAGATATAATCACCAACTTTCTTTGGTT
>JAQPPZ010008579.1:0-14023 GCA_028583015.1 Wollemia nobilis | reverse complement strand
CCTCCATATGATTTCTTAGGGAATTGATCACTCTTATGTCCTTTCTCTCCACAATTGTAACATGTGATGCATTTTTACCTTCTAGTATTATCCATTTGTTTTCTTAATTTATGTTATTCTTTCTAAAAATTATTCCTTTGTTTATTGTAGTCATTTTGTTGATCCCATTGCATTTGATTCTTTCTTTTATGATTTCATTGAGTTTTGTTTTCAAATTTACATGGTGGAATTGGTAGCCACCATGAATCTAGGCAGGTTGTCTATTTTTTATGGCCACCATAATATTTTGCATTGCCTACCCCAGAAGCTGCCACGCAGTTATTTGCATAGTCTGTCCCTATAACCACCATGCCACAATCATGTTAAACCTTTTACGTCACTAAAATCACCAAGAAAGGGACAAGCATTTAGTCTAATGAGGCAAAATATTTGAACCTTGGACCTCCACCCCCTATGGGATTTGGTCAAACAAACTGGTCTACACCTCGGGCCTAGATTTCATTGACTTTAGAATGATTTTATTTGACAAAAATTTTATGTTTACCTCTATCCATAAATGCTTGTTAACTCTTGCTAGACTCACCTATAGAGTTTTTAAGTCTATATTCTTCATTTAACAAAACCCCATTTAAATATTCTAGTTTTATGCTATCAAATTGATTTGTGATCTCTAATGTGCCTATGAAATTATGATACACATTTGGAAGAGTTTCAATCAAAAAATATATAATATTTGAATATTCATATCTCACATTTATAATTACAATTTAATTTCTTAAATTCTTTATTTGTGCATAATTTTTTGGTATTAATGACTATTATTTAGTAATAATGCTTTATAGGCGATGTATTTTAATACGTTCATATAAATAATTATTAGAAAATAATTAAGTCTCAATAGCAAACTAATTAAGAGATATATCGTGTTATAATTTTTGAAGGATTGGCTTTTAAGAAATAATGATTAAATACTATAGGTTTACATATTTTTGAAATACATTTTGATGTTTCTTGTCTACTTTGAATAGTATTAAAATCATTTAAAATAAAATTTACAAAAGTTATTTTAGCGATAGGTTTTTAGCTTGAAACTTTATTATCTTTTGATTTTAGATTAAATTAAAAAGGTTAATAATTATGTTTAGTTTACGATGTACTATAAATATAAAGGAAATTTTAATATCTTTTGATTTTAGATTATGTTAAAAAGGTTAATAATTGTACTTAGTTTGTGATGTATTATAAGTATAAATAAAAATGCTTGGTATAGGTTTAATGTAATCATAGTTTAATTATTTTGAAAGAGAGAAAATTTAAGTGCATCAATTTACCATAGTAGCCATCTTTGAAAACATGAATCAATGACTTAACCTATTTTTAGAAAGGTTATCAATATTAACCATTGGAAATGATGGTAAAACATCTAAACACCCAACGCAAGTAATTTTAGGAGGGATAATTAATGTAATTTGGGGGCAGTTGCACTCCTAGTGGGAAGGGTTAGGATGGGAATATAATGGAGGATGGTATGAGACGTTGCTCTTAGGCTATTGTACGAGTAGTACAATGAGGGATCTCCTGTAATTAGATGATTGGGAAGTTACTCAACAATGAGATGGTATGGGATATATCATCGTCAATCATACAATATCAAGTGACACCTGAACCCAAGCTAGGGTATTGGCAGGCCATAGTCAAAATCCAAGGAAGGTGGACTCTCGATGAAGCACAATGTATGTTTACACTACACCCATGCATTATAATTAAAAAACAACTTAGGACAAGATATTAGGTTAAGGAACTTGTGACCACCATGATATGATATGAGGAAGTTATGTGTCCAAAATTTATGTGGAATGAGCCATATAGAAGAAATCCCTATCATGAGTTTTGGATCTAGGGATGAGAGAATAAGTTCACTAATAGGCATCATTCTATGATACGTGGCTAGTATCGACCACTTGGGTGATCATATGCAATAATATAGGTACCCAAACATGGAAATCCTTACATACCTTGTACTAATTAAATGTTGTATGATCATCAAATAATATCTTATTGGTATGCTTGTAACCTTAAGTTTGATCAAAATTTTCTAGTTATGATTTTAGTAAGAAGGATTGAATTGGTCAACCTAGTGGGAAGGACTTGGGTTGTTAGAAGAAGGGCTAGGTATGCATAAATATTGGATATATTCTTCAATAGAAAACCCTTATTTAAGGGCTAGGGATGCATAATAGTAAATTTTGAGCTTTAAGAAAGGATACTAGTTGGTGTGGAACCTATGAATCCAAATAGGTTGAGAGGAAGATACATTCCACCATTTATTGAGATTATCAATCATGGGGAGGTAAAGAGGGAGTCAACCATACCCCAAATGAGCCTTGTAATTTTATACAGTGTCTAGATACCATTTTTAATCCTTTCACAAAGGTTGCTATGAAATCAATTTTGTTTTATGAAACATGGAGTTAGGGGGACCATCCTTGATGGTCTTAAAAGTGTCCCTGTATGAGTTTTTGAGACCAAAATATACTCTGAAGTCATCCCAAGGGAGCCATTACTTGATAGGATTAGAAAATAAATCAATGATGCACCACACACCTATGCAAAAAAATCTAAGCACATGAATCCAAGGAACCTATGCAAGTGGAGAACCCTGGTAGGTGATGACATGCGACCACCAAATATTTATCTTGTTGATGAGAAGGCCATGCCATAATCTCTAGCTATTCTATCTCAACTAAGGCTTAACACTCTCCTAAGCTTTCCAAATGCTCTTGATGATGAAGGATCCTATCACTTTGATAAACACAATACCAACAAGAAGGGAGGAGAATCCCATACTCCTTCAACTCTTACAACCAAAAGGGGGAACTTCATAGATATAGTAATGGATGATAATTTTCTAAGCCTCATTGCTTACAAGTGCTTTGATGACCCAACAATGAGGCCCCTACCTTGAATCTAGGTATTGAGAATGCCAAGTCTGCCAAGGATTTTAGAGAGAGAATAATACTCCCAAGTAACACGATGAAATTTCAAACCATTACTATAAGAGAACCATAAAAACATCTCGCAGAAGCTTATCAATATTATTATAGTATTTTCTATATGGGACCCAGTAGGAAGAATAATAAACATGAGTGGCCAAAAGGACTTTGAGAAGATTTAGAATTCACGAGCAAGAAAGATGGATCAATAGATAAAGTTTTGTTCCACCCTATTAATTACATACTTTTACAACTCTGATTCTAAACTATTAAAGGTAAAAGGAATACCTAAAAAGTGAAATATTTCCCCCTCCTAGATGATCCTCCACTAATATTGACTAAGCCAATGGGGCATTGGGTCAAGAGATTTCCTATAACATTGAGTATTTATCCATTGGACAGAGGATCCAAAAGCCATACAAAAAGTGTCTAGGAAGGCAAGTGCTTATTGAATAACACCTTCATCCTCAATAAACGTGAGGAAATAATAATTAGAAAAATGATTTTTTATTAATTGAGACACCTTTAGGGAGAGAAAATCCCTAAATAGAACCCTAAGTGACATGGTGGGCTAGTAAATAGCAAAACCCAGTGTCAAGGGAATACATGAATGATGCTAATGGAAAACCCTATCGAATGGAACAAAAGATCCCAATGGTTGAGGACTTATGCCTATTAATGGATAAAATAGTTGAAGCCTCAACAAACAACATCTCCATAAATCTAATAAATAAGGGCCCAAAACCAAGAGCTTTTAGTATGACAAGAATGAACAACCAATAAATCCTATCTTAGGCTTTTTGAAAGTCAATTTTGATGAATAGGGATCATTTTTTGGAATTGTGAGCCCACTTCATGCCTTACAAAATAGAAATAATGTTGTCAAGGATGAACCTGCCCTTAATGAAGTTAGTTTTCTCTAGGTTCACAATGATGAGATGGATATGACAGTTGTGTGAAAATGGGGCTTTGATGATGATAGTATAGCAAACATTAAGGAGTGTATTAGACCTATAATTGTTGATGATTTTTAGATCACTAGTCTTGGGGATAAATAATAATCCCCTTACTAATAATAGGGCCCAAAGAACCCTCGGAGAAGACCTCCTCATAAATTTTAAGAAGATCAAACTTGATAGTGTCCCAAAGGAACTTGTAGAACTCACAAGGGAATCCATCAAGACCAAGGGATTTATTGTCAACCATTTGATAAAGAGCCTCCTCCAGATCCTTCAAAGAGAGGAATTTTTCATATGAAGCTCTTTGGGACTGAAAAAGTTGCACTAGGACAATAGAGAGGCATGAGTTAAGATCCTAGTCATAATAAGGGGAATGTTAGGAATTATTGCATCATAGCCCATGTGACATGAGTGTGGTATAACCACCCATCAGAAGGGCTATGCATATACTAGAATATTAAGGTAGTTGCAAGATTACTTAGTAATTTGTTATACCAAAATTAGATATACTATGTATTTAAATATTTACTAGTTCATAATGCAAATCATTGAAAAATTAAGTTCTAACAATAGCATTATACATCTTACTTTGGTAAATAGAGTTTGGTTGGATAAAAATATTAGATAAATAACATCCTCTATAAAGGTCTATAACCTATAATTTTTTGGACATTAAAATTACTTTATGATTTACCTTCCAAACCAATCTAAAAGATACTAAAAATGGTTATAATCTCATGCACATTAAATATCACTTTACCTTTTAGCTTTAAACCCACTATAAAAGGTTCTAATAACTGTTGTAATATAATATAACATGTTAAAAACTATTTTACCTTTTACCTTTAAAACAATGTAAAAGATACTAATAATTCTTATAAAATAATACTAAAAACTACTGTAATTTTTAGTTATAAAACCAATTTAAAGAGTATTAATGTTGCTACAAATTCAATTAAGATATATTTAAAAAACAAAGTAAAAATAAACTACTTTAATTTTATAATTAATTTAAAGAATACTAATAAAACTAATCTAAAAACTACTAAGAGTATTAATGTTAGTACAAATTCAAATATACTATATTTAAAAATCAAAGTAGAAGTAAACTACTTTACTTTTATAACTAACTTAAAAATTACTAATAAAACTAATCTAAAAAATACTGATAGTTACTGCAAATTTGATTAATAATAGAATTAAATTTTACTGTAATTGACAGTGCGCTGATAGAAAGTATAAAAAATTAAATACAAAAATTAAACTATTACCATCACTACTAAAGGTTTATTAATTTTGAAACTAAAATTTAGCGAATAACCATATGAAATTATAGATAGAGTAGAACCCGAATACTAAATTCATAAATACAGAAAAACCGATTTGTGGCCGACATGTCTGACTACTTTACGTCGTATAGGTGTTAGAGAATCTGATTTTCCGACTATCTTAACATTAAATTGAAACTTTTGTCAATGGGATTCCATTCAATTCGCATGTGACAGGTTAGTGTCAAACTCGTTTGACAGTTTCAACTCTATAATGTGTGCATATTACACTTCATGGAAAAGCTGTGTGCGTACAGTTGGAAAATCACCAAACTCTTTGCTGTCATATTAACGTCACACTATGGTAAAGGTGGCTTTGCATGGACGCGCACGAGATAATCTTGAAGCTAATGTTTTTGTTTGTATAAGTTATATATCTAATGCTTCTCTTTGTAACGTTAAACAAATAGATGTAGATAAGAAACGATCTTAGCCTGTCATTTTAGTTGTCATTTTAGTTGGGGAATTTCGCGGCCAAAGATTGAAATTTTTTTATGGTTTACAAGGTAATCTTATGTACTTTTTGAAGTTGATTTTTTATGTCACATTTTAGAATCACTCATTTTTATAGGACATTTCCTTGGCTGCATTTTTAGGGAATCTTCTTTTAGGGTCTGGGTTGGGTTAATGAAGCTTGGACTACTTTAAAATCAAGCTAACGATAGTTCAAAACCTTACAATTTTTTTTTTTTTTTAACAGAAACAAGTCATTTTAAGGTGATTTATGAACGTGGCCCGTGGTACATAAGAAGTTTTTTACATGTTTTATTCTCTTTAGACCTATTATTTTTATGTTTTTGAGGAAATATTTACCAAAGTCCCTGTGTCGGTGGAATTCACAAGACTCCCTCTACCTTTGTGGCCTTTTCTCAATGGCATAGCAGCCCCTTTAGGGCATGCTAATTTGGTGGAGGTGGAAAATGTTTTCCATGCATGCCTTCAAAGATGCGTTTGTGTATATTTCTCGAGATCTCAAGGAGTCCATTGACATACAAGTTGGTGACATTGTGCTATTCCAATGGGTCCTCTACATTGCCCAACACATTTTTCGATGCCAGTCCTCCACACACAAGATCACAGATTGTCCCTTGATGCCACATAACAGGGACAAGGAGAGCCCCACCACATTGAGTGCGCCTATTCCTCAACCTTAGGAGGATGGTTGGATGACTATGGGAGGGCATAAAAATCCACAGTGGCTACATCTAAAGGTACACATGCCAAGTCGGAACATGTCTCACAGTCGGTAAAAAAACATATGGAAAGGAAAAAGTTGGTCGCCCAGTTGAAACTACCAACAAAAAGGAAAAATTTGGTCCCTCAATTGAAACTACTAACAATGAGGCTCCTCAGCCTCAACAGATTCATATCCCAAGGGATGCAATAGAGGTTGCTTCACAGTCTGCCCAACCAACCAGTCCTCTAATACATTTCCACCGACTAACGCAAGGCGCTCGTGCAGCCCGAGAAGAGGATCTGCAGAAGAAGGTGTCGCTCCAGAGAAGCGACATCATATGACCAATGTTTAGCTATGTGGTTATGTTCCTTATTTATCCAAAATTTATAGTGTATTGGAGTATCTTAGTGACGATAAGAATGTCATTGGATGGAGAGTCATCATCGATGGAATTGGCGGTTCCTACAAATGAAGCAAAATCTAAAGTTTGTTCGCCTTCTGTGTAGTTTCGACGTTCTCATACTCCTTGATAGAGAAAAGAAGATGGAGACAACCTACCCAAATAAAAAAACTTCAACATTTCAACTCAAAAATTCTAATAACTTTGCAATATTGAAAGCAATAAATCTACTTAGTGCCTAGAGCCACAATTCTACACTTTAAAGTTTTTTTTTTTTTTGTTATTCTACTTTATTTTTTTACGGTTGGTTCCCGTATTGGTTGTATGGGTGACTATACGTCCTCGAGTTGTAATATTTCCAACTCCTTTTTATTTAACTTTTTAATTTTATTAAATATATTATTAATTCCAATTAAAAAAAAAAATTAATAAAAAATTTAATCAACATACTTAGCACATGTGGTAGACTGAATTCATTAAATAACTATTAACGACAATACAAATCTGAAGTGATTGGTATTGATGGTATTCTCCAAGTAAAATAATAACTGAATTCATTAAATAACTATAAATGATATTGATGGTTTTCCTCACGTCAAGTGGTATACAGATCTGAAGTGATTGATATTGGTGGTTTTCCTTAGTAATAGCTGATTTCATTAAATACCTATAAACGACATTGGAGTGGTATTCGTTTGTTAGAAGTAGCCCGTCCATAATCATAACAGGATTTGTTGAGCCCTGTGATATGTGATTGATTTAGTGATATTTTATTGATACTTTGATTTAAGATTTAAAAATTGGACGCCGACAAGCTCTACAGAGCGAGAGGAGCAATAATTGGTATAACATTTGCTAAAATGTGAAAAAATAATTGGTATAACATTTGCTAAAATGTGAAAAATAGGCTCAACAGACAATAATATAAAAAATAGAAGTTAAAATCTTACGGTGGATTCATGAAATATAATATAATAGGCTCAACGACATTTGGATTCTTATAAGAGGCTTTGCTACTTTTCCCTTGTTCCAATGACTACTAAGCTTCCATTGGCACCTTTGCACACTGGTTCCTCTAGCTATTTTGAAATATATACAGTTTTTAAGTATGTCTATTATCAGAGCCTTAGATGCTGCGGTTCAGGGAAGGTAATTGATTTTGTTTTCTTCCGTCTTTTAATGTTATCCAAGCCTGGATTTTTACGAGTTTCGTTGTATGTTGCAGATTGGAAGGTAAAGTTGCAATAATCACAGGCGGAGCGGCAGGCATCGGAGCAGCCGCTGTTCGTCTCTTCGCTAAACATAGAGCCAAAGTCATCATAGCCGACATTGCAGACGAAACTGGTCAAAAACTTGCCGAAACCCTTTCACCGTCTGCGAGATTCGTCCACTGCGATGTAACGATAGAGAAAGACGTGAGTTCAGCGGTGGATGTGGCCATGAAATACGGCCAACTGGACATTATGTTCAACAACGCCGGAACCATCGATTTGCAGAAAAAGAGCGTGGCAGAGTATGATATGCAACAATTTCAAACCGTAATGGACGTAAATGTAAAAGGAGTAATGCACGAGATTGTATAGTTTCGACGGCAAGTATTGCAGCGATAATGGTAGGTACTGCTTCTCATGCTTACACAGCGTCAAAACATGCAGTGATAAGGTTGACAACGCACTCCCTTTGCTCCATATTTATTCCGCTGTGTGCGTCCGCTAAATTTGAAACAGTTAAAGCTTGGCACGATAAATTTCGCAGCAACCTTACAACGTGGTTATTTCCCTCCGTTTTTTCCTATAGCATTTCAGACCACTTTTTTTTTTTTGTTAAGGCATACTCTTCGGCGTCCATCAAACAAGACATTGCTTGCTTTGGAGAAGCAAGTAGTTATCGCAAAACTATCCTCTAACCATTGGCTTATAAATTTCTTTACGAGTAAATATATAGTAAGACAACACTTCCATTAAAAAATATTTAATCTAAAATTTATTTATTTTATTTTTAGTATTATAAAATAATCATTTAAATATTAGTTTGTTTTACGGTGGATATATATATAGTAAGACCGCACTTCCATTTAAATATATTTATAATTTAAAATTTATTTATTTTATTTATAATATTATAAAATGATTATTTCAGAAACTAAACTAGTTTGAAAGACCTCTACATAAAAACATTTAAAATAGAGTATTTAGCAGCCGTGAGTACACAAAAGAAAAAGAATACACTTCCCCATTTAAGCCGTAACCAGACGTTGGTAACAGAACTCGCACTAACACTGAGAGCCAGCTTTAGAGGTCAGAAAAGACATTAAATTTCATATTTAAAGTTCATTGTTTCCACGGACCCGCGTCCAATGAGAGCCTAAGAACGCGTTTACAAATTGTGTTTTGAAGCGAAAATAATTTCGCCTGTATTTGCATGGTTATAAGAGTTTTTTTGCTTTTATAATAACTGCGTTAAGCAGACGTCATCCATGATGGTTATTTGCCCTCAAAACATTTTGAGAATATTTGGCGTTACGTTAAGGCTCAAACCTGGACTTTTTTAGAGTTAATATTTACTCATCACTCCTTAGAGAGTTAATGGTCCCAGAAGTTGTATATCGTCCATGCTACTAGATGCCCAATCAACTTCACAAGAGGAGTACTAATTGTAGTAACAGTTTGAGTTATGAATTTTTTTTTGTACGAGAAAAAAAACAAAACTAAATTACATACTAAAAGTGTTATATTATAAATATATTATTTTAAGGTTTTATTATTATTATTATTGAAATTAATGTTAAATTTATATTAGTCAAAATTTAAAGGGAGAAAATATAATAAGGCTTGATCTTTTGTCATAGGTAGTGGTAAGAGATAAAGCAATTGATGTGCTTCACACCAAATATGGTGAGCATGAGCACAATTCCAAAACAAATTTTGTGTTGTCTCTTCCAAACCTTAAAAAAGACAATCACCTTGCTCGTGGCCCATTCGTTTTAGCCTACTCCGAGTAGGTAGACCTTGAAGGACTACATTTCAATGAAGAATCTAGAACTTTCTTTGAATTGGGGCAGAGTTAATAAGCTTGAAGGTTCTTGCTCAAGTGGCCCAACTAAGCTCTAAGTTCCATTTTTTACTTAGCATATATGCAAACTATTGACAGTTTATAGGAAGTAGGGCTTGGTACCAAAAATTAAGGACTAGCTACTCAAAGTCATGATTGTCAAACCATTTCCAATGAGACCAACGAGGACTAGCTTCCAGTGGAGAAGATAAAGGTTGGAGCGCCTTGGAGGCGATGGAAAACATCCACAAAATCATTGCTTTATCAGTAGGATATAGGTCAAATTCTGATTGGATTTGCTTTCATTTTTTCCATGATGATTGAGAAAAATCCCAAATATCACCCACCAAAATTAATCCTCTTTTGAAGAGCCACCTAGTAGGAAACTAGGGATTCATGCCAAGAGGTTGTGCATCAAGGGTGAGGAGGGGTGACCACCATAATTTGTGTTGGAGGAAATTTGTAGGGCCTTCCTCTGGAGGTGTCTGCCATAAAATAAAATGATGGACTTGTTGCCAAGCTTTTAAAATCCATTTAAGAATATTAAAACCTTATATAGATAAATAAGGGGATCTATCTATATCATAAATATGAATAAATTGTGATATATTGAGGTGCCCATGGGAACACACATGCTTCTCCTTGTCATCTTCTTTTATTTCTCTATTTTATTTTCTATTGCTGTCTTTTATTTTTCATTTCTTTTTTTTTAATACAATTCTGGTGATTGCAAGTTTTAGAATATGTTTTTAAAATATTACAATTTCAAATAGTTACTACAAGGAAAGAAATTGCCAAACAAATAAAATAATTAGATGTAGATAGTAAGGAACAAATGAAAGAAAAATCCAAGAAAGTATAATTGGAAGAGCACCAAAAATGACATAAGAAGGAAGATAGTGAATCTAGGGAGGACCACCAAGAAGCTACTAAAATAGAGAAATAAAATATTAAACAATCAATGGAAGCAAACATAGGGATAAATATGCAACATATAACTATCTATACCAAGATGAGAAGAAAAAATAATGGATATACAATATAGAGTAGCAGAAGAAATGTGATATGCATAGATATGAAACTAGTCACACCTACAAGGAATCTTGGATGAAAAAGAGTGATATTTATGGCTATCATAAGAATAAGAGTAGCATAGTCAAGATATGGAGTTAAAGAAGCACATTTAGATATAAGAGTGACACAATAGAAGCATGCCATCATAAAACACCACTATCAATTAAGATTTTACGCAGATGCTTGGGTGATGAAGAATGAATCTAGTTATTTGACATGATTATAGGATAATATTATTTGGTTTTATTTCATATTTTTAAGATTAAATATTCCTATGGGGATGGAATATTAAGGTACCTAAAGAGAAATAATACCCCATTAAACAAATTCTTGAAAAATAGTAATTTTAGAATCAAACGAAAAATAGAGAAGAACACATTACACAAGATATTATCCTGGGAAACCTTTTAAGGAAAATCCTCAGCAATAATATTTTCTTATTGTATAAACTTGACCATCTTCAATATAATAATATCCTTTCATGAACTTTTCTCTTACGATTACATTTCTTTCAAATTCATTATTAAAATCTCATACAAGTGTTGCTTTATATCCTAATAACACAAGAAGGAGTTTTATAATACCATGGGTACAAAACTAGGGGCCAACATTATATTAACCTAAAAAAACCATATGGGTCTAAACAAAGATTTAACCCGAATATCAATGAGAAAATATTTATAGAGTGTAATGTCCTTTCAGAGTTAACCCCTCCTGAATAACATGGAAAATATTCAACATAATCCCAACATTCTCTCATTTGTTGAATACTTTTCATAGGGGCTAATAACTATCATTATCAACTATCAAGGGAAATCATGCCCATATATCTTCTATACCAAGAATTTTTTTGAGCGGGTACAACCTTTGTTGATAAACTAGTCGTATTCTTCTATGTAGAAATATTTTCCAATATCACTCGATTCTCTGCAACCATCTCTCTAACAAAATGGTACTTGATATTAATAAGGTTCTATTTGTATCATAAATATGAATAAAATATGATATATTGGGGTTCCCATGGGAACCCACTTGATTTTCCCTATCATCTCCCTTTATTTCTATTGCTAACTTTTATTTGTCATTTCTCTTTTTAGAATACAATTGTCATGATTGCATGTTTTAGAATAATTTTTAAAAATATTACAAATTGAAATAGTTACTACAAGGAAAGAAATTAACAAACCAATAAAATATTTAGATGTACATGGTAACGAATAAATGGAAGAAAAAGCCAAGAAAGCATAACTGGAAGAGCACCAAAAATGACATAAGGAGGAAGATAGTGAATCTAAGGAGGACCATCGAGAAGCTACTAAAAAAAGAAATAAAAGATTAAAGAATCAATGGAAGCAAAATATAGGGATAAAGATACAACATGTAATTGTCTATATCACCATGAGAAGCAACAATCATGGAGATATACTATAGAGTAGCTAAATAAATATGATATACATAGGCGTACAACTAGTCACAACTACAAGGAATATTAGATGAAAAAGAGTGATATTTATGGCTATCATAAGAATAAGAGTAGCATAGTCAACATATGGAGTTAAAGAAGCACTATTAGATATAATAGTGACACAATAGAAGCTTGGCATCATAAAACACCACTATCAATTAAGATTTTACTTGGATGCTTGGGTGATCAAGAATGAATCTAGTTATTTTCCATGATTAGAGGATAATATTATTTGGTTTTATTGACTATTTTGAGGATTAAATATTCCTAGGGGTTGGAATACTAAGGTACCTAAAGAGAAATGATACCCCGATAAACAAATTCTAGAAAAATAGTAATTGCAGAATCAAAGGAAAAATAGAGAAGAACACATTACACAAGAATTTATCCTAGGAAACCCTTTCGAGAAAATCCCCAACAAGAATATTTTCTTATTGTATAAACTTGACTATCTTCAATACAATAATATCATTTCACTCACTTTTCACTTGTGATTACATTTCTTGCAAATTCATTACAAAACCCTCATGCAAGTGTTACTTTATATATCAACAACACAAGAAGGAGTTTTACAATACCATGGGAACAAAACTATGGACCGATATTACGTTAATCTAAAAACATCCATATGGGTCTGAAAATAGATTAAAATCAAACCTCAATGAGGAAATGTTTACAGAGTGTAATATCCTTTCAGAGTTACCCCTCCTGAATAACATGGATACTATTCATCATAATTCCAACATTTTCCCACTTGTTGAATACTTTCATAGGGGATAATAACTACCATTATCAACTGTCAATGGAAACCATATCCATAGATCTTCTACACCAAGAAATTTTTTGAGTGGATACAACCTTTGTTGATAAATCAATAGTATTCTTCTTTGTATCAACTTTCTCCAATATCATCGATTATTTGTAACCATATCTTACAAAATTATACTTGATATCAATATATTTTTACCAATCATGAAAATCATGATTGTTTGCCAAAATATTGCACTCTAACTATCAGTGTCAATTCTCACAACCTATTACTTAATTCCAACTCTTGTAAGTAGCCTCTATAGCCACACTACTTCTTTATAGGTATGATTTGCTGCAATGTAATATGCTTCTATAGTGGATAAAACAATAATTGATTGTTTTTTAGTCATACAACTTATTGCACCTCCAAATAGCCTAAAAACATAAGCACTCATGGATCTTCTCTTTTCAAGATCTCCAGCCCAATTAGCATCCACAAACCCTTGTAGATTTACAATATCATTATCTCTATATTTTCCTTCATAACAGATAGCATAATATATAGTTCCATGCAAGTATTTGAATATCCTCTTCATAGTTCCTTGTAGATTTACTAGATTGAACATATATGCTAACTAATCCCACTACATGTGTAATATCAGGTCTAGTATGGAACATTTCATACATCAGACATCCCACAATACTAGCATAAGGAACATGATGCATTTGTTAAATTTTCTCATATATTTTAGGATATTGTTTAGTAGATAAATTTAAACCAACTAGATATGGAGCACATACTAGTTTACAACCATGCATCCTAAAT
>JAQPPZ010008578.1:0-15462 GCA_028583015.1 Wollemia nobilis | reverse complement strand
GATATTTTTGACATCACACTCTTTTTGATATCAACACAAAATTGCCTTTTGACATCAATGACAACTTATACACTTGAGCAAAAGCAATGTACCCAAAGTACCCAAAATTGCCAACAGAATATCCTGAGAGCTCCCAAGATGAGGAGGAGGAAGAGCAACATCCTCCATATCGTACGAGGAAGATAGTACCTCCTAAGCCACCTCCACATCAACTTAGGGAGGAGGACTTTCTATCTTCAGAGTCCTATAAGGCCTTAACCAAGAATATCAAAGCCATCGAGAGACAAGACATAGCTATTCAAAAGCCAACATTAAGGAAAATTCATAATGAGCCTTTGGATCCTTTGGTGCCTACTTCGGCTTACCATAAGCATTTTGATATGCCCAGGTTAGACAAGTTTAAGGGTGATGAAGATGCACATGAACATATCATGAGCTTTATAGATGCTTGTTTTCAGATAGCAAGCAACGATGCATTGTTGTTGCATACTTTCATCATGATACTTTTTGGTCTATCTTGGAAGTGGTTCAATCAGCTAAAGAAATATAGCATAACTGGTTTCAAGCAATTAGTTGATGCCTTTCTTGAATGCTATTCCTTTGGCATCAAGAAACATGCCAATATTTTTGATCTGGCTACGTTAGCTTAACACGACGACGAGTCAATTGAGCAATACATAAATATATGGAGGAGACTAATGGTGAAGTTGCCATTCCCTATTCCTACCACAGAGTTAACCCAAATGTTTACAAAGAGTTGTGCCAAGCACATCTCGTTACTGTTGTAGCTGTAACAGTATCCTACATTCGAAGAGGCTTTGGTGCAAGCCAAAGTGATCGAGGACATAAATCTATGCATACAATTATTGAATACATGATCCTATGTCAGGAGCAACAATTATTGAATACATGATCCTATGTCAGAAGCAAGAGACCAACATATTTATTGAATACATGATCCTATGTCAGGAGCAACAATTATTTTGAAATCTATGCATGATTTTTGGAGGGAAATCCTATTTGTAGTTTATAGATAATAGTAGTTTAGGCTATAAAAAGGATCGACAAGTTTGTAAAGTTTTCCTTTCATTTCCTCTTGTATAGAAGTTAGCAAAATCTTGAGAAGCTTGTGGGCAATTAACCCTTGCTCTATGCATAATATTTGTAATATTGCTTTCATATATATATTGGAGGCCTATGGATACATTTTGGATAGCCATATGTGGTTCTCATGCTCTAACCTATCTTTGTTATGTATGTGTGTTTGCAATATTTACCGATTTTTTAGTTTTACTTGCATATGCATATGGGAGGTCTACACATGATCTATTTTGAGTAGCCATATATTGGTTCTCATACCCTGACCTACATATTTATGTGCGTGTATACCTATAATTATCTAGTCCTATATATGTTAAGGAGAGGAAGTGTTCACATCAACACATTGAGTTTAGGCCTATTGTGCAAGAGGATCTTATTTTATCTTTGGCACATCATTGATTTGTTAGCTTAGGATTCTTTTTTCCTTTCCACTATATTTTATTTTCCTATTTCCCCTAGCCCTTTTCTGTCTAAGTTCTTAGATTAGGAAGGTGCATCCAAATATCACATCTTAACAAGGATTCGATCTTGTAAAAAACTCCCTGAGGTCCCTAATTGAGGCAAACTACATGTTCTCAGGACTAGTCTTACTGTATCACTTCATGTAAGGCATGATTATATTGACTCTCTTCCCCAATACAATCAAAGAGAACAATAGTTTAATGGCATGCTCGATGGGATATCAATGACATATTATTGGTCTTGCAATCACAACAACATGTTAGGCTTAGAATTGGTCATGGTATTTACCTATTATCACTTGTTGAAGTGCCTCTCACTCACTTGGTGACTCCACTCAAAGAATGAACATAAAAATAAGTTGTTGGAAGATATCATATTGAATCTTTGGTGAAGGTATTAGTCTATCTTCTCTTAGAGTACAAGTTGTATTCACCTAGAATATTTGTTTTAATCTAAAGATCCAAGCTTGTTGCTCAAAATGTACCCTACCCTAGATGATAAGAGCCCACTACAACCTCTAGAGCCACTAGCCATTTGGGAAAAGTTTCTAAAATCACTGCTAGAAATACTACCAGAATACATCAGTGAAGGCCTAATGATCTGACTAGGGCACTTGTGGGAGATGTTATTTTTATATCAAATACATAATATTACAAATTAAGATGTGGATCTTAGATTATTAGTGGATTATCTCAAAGAAAATTCTCATGAGGGGTTCAACTCTCAGCCCCTACACTAAAAAACTTATTGGGACCAACTTGATTTCTTAATCATGGAAGGATTTGAAGGGGTAGAAAAAGTATATCTCCTTGGGAGTAAGGGAAAAATAATCAAAGTTGGTAATGGCACCCAAAGTAAGCCAATTAATCCTCAAATGAACACTCTCACCATGGTTGTGCTTGATCAAGAGATGTAAAACATCTAGGTGGACACTAAGGAGGGGTCTATAAGGCCCCTAATCAAGAAAATCCAATCTCAAATGATCCTTTCCATTTTCATCAATAGGAGCATGAGCCTTTAGCCTAGTTGGTACTAATAAAACCCATGATGCAAAAGGATAGTTTGGTTCAAGTCTCTTCTTCCTCCTTTATAACTAGGAGGTTCAATGAATGGTTGAAATCTAGGGTGTAGACCCTTATGGAGTTGTTGAAATGATAGGTAGGGCCACTGACTGGATGCAAGCAAAGATCCTCTTCATACATAAGGAAAAATATAATAAGCGGCTTGACAAAATAATGAGGGCCATGCTTGAAATATTCCAAGATCAAAAGAAGGATCTCTTCTGGTACATACCCATTTCTACCAGAAAGGTTGCTCGGGAGTCCCACTCCAATATGGGTGAAGGCCTTTCACCAAAATAACTGAAAAAGAAGAAAAAATTGAAGGGCTCAAGAAACAACCAAGAGGTCTCTTTTGACTCCATTTCCAATGGATAAAGGCCACCACTCAACCCTTATATATATTATGTAATATAAAGGAGTAATCCTTATTTTATAAAATTCTAAAAGTCCTTACAGTTGCAAGATGAAGACTGGTTGTTGAAATTCTACCTTCACTTTTATTTGAAAGGTAGGTTATTTTCTTGACTCCATACCCAATGGACTAAGGCACTAGATTCTGTGGGAATTTTATCTTTAGCAGGCTAAATATCCCATGTGAGTCACTAGAACTATAGTGAATTCTCACTACACCCAAAAGATGTACTATTTTTGTGGTAGGAAACAAGAGATAAAATGATAGACAAGTGCAAATGAAAACTTCCAATAGAAAAGTTTCAAAAGGTGCAAGAAAACTAGACATCTAAAAATTGAATGTTTTTAAAGATATGACCAAAGATAAAAGGCAAAAGTTCTAACATGGGAGGTCTCATGGTTAGATGGTAATTAAGTCTCGAGGTTAGAGATATTAAAGCCTTGATGTTAGATGGTGAGGAAAATTTTGAAGGCTAGAACCCCTAGGTTTTAAAGATGTAGGGGACCCTATGAATTGTGTTGAGATGTACAGTCCACTAGGAGGTACAATCATCTCCTATAAAATAATATGGCATCTCTTGGAAAGGATAATAGCAACATGGGAGCCATAATAGAAGCAACCTACAGATCTAAAGCATTTAATAAAAAAAAAAATTGCACTTAGATTAGAAAAATTCCTAAAAGGGATAGATGGCAATAATAATAGTAGTTGCTCATCCAAAGACTCAAAACCATTTGGTATTTATGATTCCAGACTCAAAGACCTTGGGGAGACCAACATCTTCAATGAAGACATGACTTGGCATTAGGAGTAACAATCAATTTGAAATATTTGCATGAGTTTTGGAGGGAAATACTCTTTGTAATCTATAAATCGCAATAGTATAGGCTATAAAAAAGATTAACAATTTTGTAAAGCTTACCTTTGATTTCTTATTTTATAGTAATTAGCTGAATCTTGAGTGACTTATGGGCAATCAAATTCTTGCTCCAAGCATAATATTTGTAATATTACTTATATATATATATATATATATATATATATATATATATATATATATATATATATATACTAGAGGCCTATACGTCTATTTTGGGTAGCCATCTATGATTCTCATGCTTTGACCTATATTCTTATTATGTATGTGTGTGTTTGTAATATTTACCTATTTTTAAGTTTTACTTAAAAATATGTGTATATGGGAGGCCTACATGTCTATTTTGAGTAGCCATATGTGGTTTTGATGCCCTGACCCATCTCTTTATGCATCTGTATTCTTATAATTCTCATATGACCCATATATTGAGGAAAGAAAGTGTTCATGCTGGCATATTGTGTTCAATCCTATTGTGTAAAAGGAAATTATTTTATCTTTGTGTAGACACCTAAAATGTGTCATGTCGAGGGCGACTACTCATATGGACATGCTACAAGACCATATGGAGGATGTTGGATAGATTCCAGGATAGAGCAGTGGTTCTAACCACTCAATTTGGGATCCTTGGCCTAATCAGTATGAACTGCAGCCCAAACCTACGGTCTATAGTCTGAACCGTGACTAAGGCATGCGATTTACAGTCTAGACCACAGATGTAACCTACGGTCTTAAATTTTTTTTAGTTGGCCTTCATCCAAGCCAAATCGGTTTGAATGACCATTTGTTCTAGAATATAGTGGTTAGAGGACGGAAGCTTCCAATCCAACTATCCTAACCACCCTTTCTTGATCTTGGCTTCTCCATGAAGCCACCCATAGCCCTGGGACATCCTATAAGTACCCCTTCAAATTAATGCAAAGATATAGATGATTTGAATAGCGAAGCGCTTTCGAATTATCGAGAGAGAGTGCATTTTGGAGATCAAAGCATCGAAGCCCTGTCGAATTGTGGACTCACCTGAGTGCATAGAGAGAGCCTTGTTGCCATCCCCATTATAAATTTGTCAAGCATCATGATGAATTAGGTCATGGATACCCTAAGGACCTAGGAGAGCCAAGAAATGCTAATTCAGGTAAACAGAGGCCCCTCATAGTGAATCAACTGCCAAACTTGTTAGAAGGACATCGAAGGTGACCCTTGAACATCAATTGGATAAGGAGATCAAGCCCACTGCCCTTGATTTTGAGGGTAAACTCACTTGAGTGCTAACCGTGGCTTTCAGTCATGGTTTACAGTGCAGATTGCACACCCGTATTGCGGTTTGCAATAGAGTTATCACCACCTTACTATTTTTATTTTTGCCCATCTAGTTAGATTAGATTAGTCATTTGCATGATTTAATTGTAGTTGTAGAGATTTCTGATCGATAGATTAGTGTTTTTACTAACTTGTTCTCATCATAGTAGTTTAGACATTAATGGTTTCTTTTCATGTTATAATGCTTCATTTCAAGTAATTGGTTCCATATATTGATAGTTGTGCTCTTCATTTACATATTTCCATCAATATTGATATTATTTGCATATGTTTAGCATAGTTTATGCATTTTCTTGATCTTACGTCATTATGTTATTTTCATGCTATTTGTCTTTAAAGGGCCTCATCATGAGAGGCTTCCTATGCTTTTGAAATTCTTGTGTTGTTTCTTGATCATAGGAAATAGGTTTCTAAGGAGATACAACCATTCATTTTATTCCTCAATGCAAAGAAGAGCGTCTACTCCACCCTAGAGCATTTTGTGGCACCTTAAGGGATTGATAGTGCATTTCATACCTGAGGGGGATTGAAATAATTATAATTGCGTATCAAATATAGTATCCCTAAGATGGACTTACTTGTAATCAGACACTTATTGATTTTAATGGAATAATAGAAGCATTTCTTGTAATTCCCATGTGTTTTATCCATTTATGTGTTTGAATATCAATTTTACTTTGTTTATGAAATTACAACATTTTGGGTGCTTACCTTTTTGGTCGTACAGAAGGCGATCATGGTGAAACTTTGCATAAATAGCATCTGATTGTTCGTTGACTTGCAGGTACAGATCGTAGCTATCAGCTATGGGCCAACAATTGAACTGTAGGTTCAACTTGCGGGCCATAGTCAGAATCACAGATCAGGCCTGTAGTTTCTAGCTAACAACACAAACAACAAAAATAAAAGAGCCAATCATTTCAGGACCTGAGGTAGGCCCTATTTTCAGCCCTCTATCATTTTTTTTCCCTCTAGGTTTTTACAGCGTGTACAATTTCAAATACAAATTAGGAAAAACCATTAAAGAAAGGGATAATCAATCATCCTAGTTTGCTTTTGCATTTACTTCCATAGAAAGGCGCTGCTAGGAACAAAGGACCTATGATTACAGTCTGCCCTAGGCTACATCGTGCTTGATACAGTGTCTTGCTTGGTTTACATTTGTGAGACCCAATTAGAGGCCAATTATCATCGTAATGTACATTGTCTCAAAGAGCATCTTGAATAGCTTACATTTTCAAAATTTGAAACATTCTTTCATATGCATAGCATATAGAAAATGAGTATGAGTGCTATATGATGTATTTCTTTTATGTACATTAAAATGAACCACACATGCCACTTCGTACTTAAATGCTAGTGAGTTGGGCTTGACATCCAACCACTGGTAGGGTTCAACGACGGTGAGCGTAACTTCCATCCATTGGCCCAAATCCTATGAACCTTTGGATACTAGACCAATACCGGATTTGAGAACTTTTCATGCCCTAGAAAATTTGCATGTATTCTCTTCAGAGGGTATAATGTTGAATGGAGGAAAATTGATGAGGATCTAGGAGGACCTGTGCTCCATGACCATGTGTGGGCTTCTTTACCACATAATATAGGTTGGATTACATGACTTGGAGTTCATAGCCAAGTTGTCGAGCTACGAGCGTACAGATGAAAGCCATTAAATTGAGAATAAAATCGAACAAGTTTTGCAAAACACGATAAGAGTTTCTACACTGATACAACACATTTTGAAAACATATCAAACAGTTTAGGGCTCACTTTCAAAATTTAATACGAGATAATCATCACTGTATACTTTGTTTGCTTAATAATAAAAGATACATATATATGCTAGGTACACAATGGTGGATACATGGGGTGGTTGACAAAGTCTAAACTTGATGTTAATGGTCAACCCATAACCAATTCATAACAGCATGTGTCAAGTCCTCACCCACATGAGTGAATCGAACGTCGTTCGACAAGCATTATAGGAGATGACACAAGGGAAGCCCATAGAGTATACCCTAGATAGAGGAGCTTCAGTACACTCCTCTAGGCATAGGATAGAGTAGGGATCCTCTTAGCATGAGGGTGCTCTAATTGAAAGCCATTATAGATACCGTACTGCACGTGTGTCCACGAGATTGGCCAAAGAGTTTATTGTGCAGGGGACCAGGTTGGTGCCCCTACGTACTAAGTCCACAAGAGGATCCATACCTCCACATTCTGAGTATAGGACTAGAGATCCACCCATTGAGGGGCAGGCAGACATGCTCACTTTCTATTATAGGTCCACCCATACTCCCATGCATGGTCCACCATGTAAGATCACCATTGATATATCAAAGGTGGGATATATTGGCACACCACCACATGAGCAGTGGCAGTCTAGATAGCTAGAGGGTCTAGGTAGTGTCTTAGAGTAGTTAGGTTGTAAGCCTTCTGCTCCATGCCTTGAGTGAGTGTAGCATGAGTGTCGTCAGGACTACTAGAGAGCATGGAGAGGCTTCTAAGCTCCCTCATGTGACACACCCACTATCTGTGCATGGTGGTTCATAGTATAGGACACAACAAGATTCCAATGTTATCTTCACAGATAGAGGCAAAGGCACAACACATCAGTCCGATGGGTACAGAACCCACAAGGTCACTTATACAGAGTAGGGATACTAGAGGCCTCCCACGGCTAACCAGATTGATAGATCACATCGACTGGTATCAATGCAGAAATGCCAACTCCTACAAGGTTAATTGGAGGATGCTCACCTAGAGAGGCAACGTATTAAAGATGAAAACATTTAAGTGCAGAGGCTCATTAGATAGAGGCTATACGAGCAGTGCATGTGTAAAGAGTGTATCCTTGTCAATAAGGAGCATGTGGAGCAGGAGGACAGGCTAGCTAGGGCTGGCCTATATCCTCATGATGAGCATAGAGAGCATATATATAGGAAGGGTTTGTCATAAGCTGATATGCATCAAGAGTAAAGAGACACTCGTACTCATGCTAGTTTCGAACAGAGGGAGCGGCCACCACCACTCGATGATCAGAGGTAGAGGCAACATGAAGAAGAAGAGGGAGATAGATACGAGCAAGAATATGAAGAACACAAGCTTATACTGAGAGGGGGGTGAACAATATAAGACCTCTTTTTACTTTTTCCTTTATACTTCAAAATAGGAAAGCAATATACCCAAAGCAATATCAAAACAAAGCACAATATCATCCACAAAGTGAAACCAATTTTAACGTGGTTCACCCAGAAAGCCTGGGCTACGTCCACAAAAATTTTCTCTAAAAGTTATCTCAAAGTTCTTTGGGAAACCTTCCCAATTACAATGTTTATGAGCCTCGGCCCAAAGGAGATACCTTCCCCCAATCTAAATTTATGAGCCTCTATTCAAAGGAGATACCTTCCCCTCTATCTGAATTTATGAGCCTCTGCTCAAAGGAGATACCTTCCCCTCTGCTTTGGAAATGATCCCTCAGAAGATCAACTACCTCTACCTCTTGCCAGCACGTGGAACTCCTTTCCACTGAAGACCTCCTGACCTCAATGCTTAGCCTAAGAGAGCTTTGCCTTCTATGATCACGTCCACAGTAGCTCAACAACTTGTACCAAACATAGTCAGTCGGTCTAGTACAAGTATTCCTCTGTCTGTCAGATCTGTCCAACTCTTGAATAAATCAATCCTCTGCATAAAAGCCTTCTCAAAGACTTGCCAAATATGTCCTCAGGTTCTTCTCAAAGAACCAATGCATATCTGTCCTCAAGTTCTCTGATAGAACTCTCAAACTCAGCTCACAAGTCCTCTGCTAGGACCTGTCCAAATCTGCTCACAAGTCCCCATCGAAACCTGTCCAAAACCTGCTCACAAGTCCCCATCGAAACCTGTCCAAAACCTGCTCACAAGTCCCCATCGAAACCTGTCCAAAACCTCAGCAAGCTCACCAAGAAAAACATGCTTAGCATGAACCCACAAAGAGAATTGTTAGAGACCCAATGTGATTCATCAACATCATAGAAGCATAAAGAGAATTGTTAGAGACTCAATATGTTCTATACTTAACTCCCAGTATCAATCTCAACTCAATCTCAATCTCAACATAATAAGATAGATGTAGTATGCTTTTCTCAAGAACATGAAACACAACCCAACAATTGCCAACCATGCAATATCTCATATAACAATGATACTCATGTTCTTTCCACAACCAATTAGGGTTTTAACAACAATGCTCATCAAACAAGGTTTAGTCAACCAACACCATTCAACTCAACATCAACCTTGAAGCATTCAACCAACCATCACAAGAAAAGGAAACAAGTAGAAATCCTTTTCCCTCCACACTTATTTTTAGAAAACCATCAATCAATAAAAACCATGGAAGAATGTGCCCATACCTTTACTTTGATGAAGAAGGAGAACTCAAAAACTATCACAACATTAACTCTCAATTTACCACCAATTAGAGTTAGCAACTATACAATAATACACAATAATAAAGATCCAAAATAACACCTTATTACTCCAACTTAATATTAACCACCAAAATTATAATATACATACAAAGTAAAATCTCTTTACACCTTACTACTCCACATAAGCATCAAGCATTAATAATAACAATGTCAAAACAAATATTACAACTTAACCTTATACCTCCATCAATAATTCTTGATCACATCAACTCAAATATCCCAAGTCAACAATAAAAAGATTTACCTTGGCAATACTTAGTTCTCCAACCTTAGGAGTAATGAGAAGCCACCACTATAAGCGCTAAAGCGCATTCTCCTCTACTTATGTAGCCCAATCACAGCCGCTCTCCTTCGTGCATCGCAACAAAAGGAAAAATGCACTCGACGTGATTCGAAACCTGTATCTTTGCCTAGCGAGCGCCTTTACTCAAACTCCATCGTCGTTGGAGCACAAGTGCTTGACAAAGAAATATTAAACTATCATTTGTTTTATCTTCACTTGATCATAGGATATGGAAAAACGTATTCGTTTTCCTAGCACTATCCAAAACATAAGTCACTGAATGTTTGCATTAATCATATCACAACACAGTCTGGAAAAACACAGTTTAGGTGCAATTGCCAATCCACTAACGTCAAGCAAAATAGTAAGGATGCAGCCCAAGCTCAAATCCGAGTATGCCAAGCATGATTTCCAAGACACAGATCAAAGCACGATTTCAAAGATGTCAATTGGAGATTCTAAGACACAGAGCAAGCACAAATTGAAGACACCAAGTGCTATTCGAATGATACAGAGCAAATGCAAATCAAAGACACCAAGCGCTATTCGAATGATACAGAGCAAACGCAAATTGAAGACTCCAAATAATCGGTGGTCACCTTACTTTAGAAAAACATCCCCACTTATATAGCCATTTCTCCTTAACTGTTTGACATCGGTGCTCCTCCAACGATGGCAACACGTCGACGAAAGAAAATTTTTATCTGTGTCGCTTAAGGGTTAAAAGACCCTTTAATAATAATTAAAATAATAATAATTAAAATAATAATAATTATTATTTTATTAATAATAAATTAAACTTAGACCTTTGTCAAAGGTTTGAGTTAATTTAATTATTAATAATAAACATGGACCTTCAAGGCTTTTCAAGAAGTAAAAACCTTTGCATTAAGTTAAGCTTGGTTTTAATAAAAACCCTTAATGAGTCCAAATGGTTTTAAGAAAAACCTTTAACCTTGTCACCATGGTTTTAATAAAAACCCTTTAACAATATGAAGCTTTCTCAAGATATTTTTGACATCACACTCTTTTTGATATCAACACAAAAATGCCTTTTGACATCAATGACAACTTATACACTTGAGCAAAAGCAATGTACCCAAAGTACCCAAAATTGCCAAAAATCTCCCCCTTTGTCATTGATGGCAAACCTTTACTGAAAACACTTCTCAAGAGCCAAAATTGAAACCAACTATGCTAACAACTGACCAACTGTGCCCACAACTAAGAATCTTCCTTTGAAGTTTTGATCCCCCTGACTTGAAGCTTTCCTCTTCACTTTGAAGCTCTCCCCCTTACTCATATCTCTCCCCCTTTGTCATCAATGGCAAAGGGTCACCTTTGGGGCTCGGGACTAAGAATGAGCCTCTTAGCTTAGTCCCTCCCCCACCTCCTGATGAGGTGATTAATTTTGGGGTGGGAGTAAAACTCCCATTAGGCACTGATCATCATCAGTGTTTATAACTTCCTTGCTGGGCATTCTCTTGAACTCTTTGTCCATATTCCTGTTCTCGTTCCTGTCACTATTCCTGTCCCTGTTATCATTCCTATTCTTATCCATGCCTTGATCCTTGGACTTGTTCATACCATTTTTCATGTTCTTGTACCTTGGAAGTTCAGCTCTACACTGTCTAGCTGTGTGACCTTCATTGTTGCACTTATAACAAGTAACAATGTTATTTCTTTTAGGCATACCTATTCTTTGAATCCACCTGTTCTGACCAAACCTGTTCTGACCAAACCTATTCTGGCCAAACCTGTTCTTGATATTTGCCTTGCAATAAACTGCCTTGTGCCCAAACTGTTTACAAGAGTAGCAATACCCTTGAAAGAAATTACCACCTCTGAAATTATCATTTACCTTACTTACTTGAGTCATGCAATGTGAAGCCATGTGACCAAACCCGTGACAAGCAAAACATCTGCCTTGAACTTTCCTTTATTTGACCTCTTAGGTTCTGAAAACTTCTTCTTCTCATTCTGAATTCTGTTTTTTGTTTCTGTGCATCTATCATTCAAGGACTCATGATCTAAAATACTTTCCTCATCAGAACTCTCTTCCTTTTGGAGTCTCTTACTAGACTCTCCAGCTTGTTCCTTGTGTGGCTTAACAAAACCAAGGCATGTTTTATCTCGTTGTCTTTCTTTGACCTTTGATGAGTGACTTAACCTTTTTGGAGCTATCTTGAAACCCGTGAAGCTTATCCTTGTACTCTTTAGTTTCCTCTTTCAAAGAAGCCATTTTTTGTTCTAACTCACTATACTCAAGAACCTTAGACTCTAACTCATCCTTGAGTTCTTGTGTCTTAGCTATAGAGAAGTCAAGACTTTCTATAAGATCATCTCTCTCCATACAACATTCATCTAACTTATCCTTGAGTCTAGCATTCTTCTTTCTTTCCTTTTTCAAAGCACTAAGAGCACTAATAAGTTCACCTTTAAGATCTACTTCACCTTCCTCTATATGTTTTCTTTTTGAATCATCAAAGCCTTTTTCACATTTCTTATCACTAGAGGTGCTACCCTTTTCAAAAACCATACATGCATCTTCCTTATAGTTTTCTGAAGCATCCTCATACATACTAGAAACCAAATAATTATTTGTGCAATCATCCTCAAGGTGACCAAAGTTTCCACATCTAAGACATTTCATGATAATGAATCTATGTTTCGGTTCTTCCTCTTTTTCTGATATGAACAACATCTCATTTTCATTATCACTTGAAGAACTTTCACTATCACTACTAGAACACTTACTTGCTTTGTCTAGGTAGAAACTCTTCTTGTGCTTGTGAGAATACCTCTTTCCTTGATTGTTGTGCTCATCTTTGTTTTTCCTGTGATGCTTGTGCTTTTCAGAATCCTTGCTCTTAGAATCCTATTTATCTTCATCACTTTCATTCTTGGGAATAGTACATTCAGTAGCATAATGACCAAACTTTCCACAATTGAAACATCTTATATTTTTCATACTTTTGTGCTTTCTAGAGAACTTGCCTTTCTTGCTGTAATATGCCTCTTCATCACTAGAAGACTCATCACTATATTGAAGCTGTTTACCTTTGGAATTCTTGGTAGCCTTGAAAGCTACCTCTTTCTTGACATCAACCTTCACTTGAGTTCTCAACTCAAATGCTACAAGTATACTATGGAGCTCATCCTTTTTCAACTTATCCAAATCTTTAGCTTCCTCAATAGCAAAAATATTTTCACTAAATCTATTAGGAAGAGATCTTAAAATCTTATCACAAACATCATTTTCAGCAAACTCAAGACCTAAGTATTTCATGGAGTTGACAACCTCATCCATACAAAGCATGTAGTCACTAATATTTCCATCATCATTCATCTTGAGTTGTTCA
Source organism: Wollemia nobilis (assembly GCA_028583015.1). NCBI lineage: Eukaryota > Viridiplantae > Streptophyta > Pinopsida > Araucariales > Araucariaceae > Wollemia > Wollemia nobilis. Next base: position 2,109 of record JAQPPZ010008578.1, on the reverse strand, counting down.
AAAATACCTTTGAAGTGTCTCAACTTGGCCTTTTTGACATTTGTATCACCTGTATGAACCACCTACAACTGTTTCCACATTTCACTAGCTGTCTTGCAGTGAATCACTTTGGTGAGATCTGCTTTCTGTAGGCCTTTTAGGATTGCATTCATTGCTTTTGAATTGCTGTGATGGAGGAGCCTTTCTTCTTTAGTAAATGGACCATGTACAGGAATAGTGTACTCATCTTCAATTACTTCCCATACTTCATTACCAAGTGCCATTAGATGAACCTTCATCCTTGCACTCCAAAGACCAAAATCTGACCCATCAAGAATAGGTTCTGGATTGCCACTTGAATAATCCATTGTGTTCTTTATTAGCTTTTCCTTCAAGCTGTTAAACTTTTTTGAAGGCACCTGATCTGATACAAATTGAAGAACACAAGCTTATACTGAGAGGGGGGGTAAACAGTATAAGACCTCTTTTTACTTTTTCCTTTATACTTCAAAATAGTAAAGCAATATACCCAAAGCAATATCAAAACAAAGCACAATATCATCCACAAAGTGACACCAATTTTAACGTGGTTCACCCAGAAAGCCTGGGCTACGTCCACAAAACTTTTCTCTAAAAGTTATCTCAAAGTTCTTTGGGAAACCTTCCCAATTACAATGTTTATGAGCCTCGGCCCAAAGGAGATATCTTCCCCCAATATGAATTTATGAGCCTTTGCTCAAAGGAGATACCTTCCCCTCTATCTTAATTTATGAGCCTCTGCTCAAAGGAGATACCTTCCCCTCTACTCTGGAAATGATCCCTCAGAAGATCAACTGCCTCTACCTCTTGCCAGCACGTGGAACTCCTTTCCACCGAAGACCTCATGTCCTCAATGCTTAGCCTAAGAGACATATGCCTTCTATGATCACGTCCACATCAGCTCAGCAACCTATACTAAACATAGTCAGTCGGTCTAGTACAAGTCTTCCTCTGTCTCTTAGATCTATCCAACTCTTGAACAAATCAATCCTCTGCATACAAGCCTTCTCAAAGACTTGCCAAATCTGTCCTCAGGTTCTTCTCAAAGAACCAATGCACCTCTGTCCTCAAGTTCTCTGATAGAACTCTCAAACTCAGCTCACAAGTCCTCTGCTAGGACCTGTCCAAATCTGCTCACAAGTCCCCACCGAAACCTGTCCAAAACCTGCTCACAAGTCTCCACCGAAACCTGTCCAAAACCTGCTCACAAGTCCCCACCGAAACCTGTCCAAAACCTCAGCAAGCTCACCAAGAAAAACTTGCTTAGCATGAACCCACAAAGAGAATTGTTAGAGACCCAATGTGATTCATCAACCTCATAGAAGCATAAAGAGAATTGTTAGAGACTCAATATGTTCTATAATTAACTCCCAGTATCAATCTCAACTCAATATCAATCTCAACATAATAAGATAGATGTAGTATGCTTTTCTCAAGAACATGAAACACAACCCAAAAATTTCCAACCATGCAATATCTCATTTAACAATGATACTCATGTTCTTTCCACAACCAATTAGGGTTTTAACAATAATGCTCATCAAACAAGGTTTAGTCAACCAACACCATTCAACTCAACATCAACCTTGAAGCATTCAACCAATCATCACAAGAAAAGGAAACAAGTAGAAATCCTTTTCCCTCCACACTTATTTTCAGAAAACCATCAATCAATAACAACCATGGAAGAATGTGCCCATACCTTTACTTTGATGAAGAAGGAGAACTCAAAAGCTGTCACAACATTAACTCTCAATTTACCACCAATTAGAGTTAGCAACTATACAATAATACACAATAATAAAGATCCAAAATAACACCTTATTACTCCAACTTAATATTAACCACAAAAATTATAATATACATACAAAGTAAAATATTTTTACACCTTATTACTCCACATAAGCATCAAGCATTAATAATAACAATTTCAAAACAAAGATTACAACTTAACCTTATACCTCCATCAATAATTCTTGATCAAATCAACTCAAATATACCAAGTCAACAATAAAAAGATTTACCTTGGCAATACTTAGTTCTCCAACCTTAGAAGTAATGAGGAGCCACCACTATAAGCGCTAAAGCACA
>JAQPPZ010008577.1:0-14086 GCA_028583015.1 Wollemia nobilis | reverse complement strand
AAAAATATTGATGACGTTGTTGCAAGTGTGAACAGGGTTCTCACTAAAAGTGGCTTAGAAAAATCTAGTTTTCTAGCCCTAAGTGTGAAAACCTAAAACAAATTATCGGCACAATTTGTCGGCAAATTTCTTCTATCCTATTCTCCCCTATTTCTTCTCCTATATTCCCTCCTTATCCCTCCATTTCCTCTGTTCCCCTTATCCCTCCAACCTCCTTATCCCTCCGCACCTTCCTATCCCTCCATCCTTTCTCCTTTTCGTTCTCTATAAATTACTATTCCTATTATGTATTTTGGCTTCAATACGATGTATTGAAGGGGCAAATTGCATTAAAATAAAATTATTTTTTTTATTTATTACGTCATATGTTTGTTAGGAAGTCCAGCCAGATCGTTCTTGGTATCGGTCGTTCGGGCACGATTCTCGGGTGAGGCCGGTGGAGCACGCATCCAAGGCCAGGCGGGGCTCGGACATCGAGGTGTCACGACGGGGGCTTGGATCCCGAGGTAGATCACGAGTGGAGATTGGGCATGGATCTGGAGGTGAATCGTGCACGGGCTCGGCATGGATCCCGAGGTGACACGTGGCAGCGAGCCACGGATTTTGAGGTGACGGATGGTAGCGAGCAGGTGGCGACTAGGCGGAACGCGGATCGAGGTGGCTGACATGGCGACGCTGAGGTGGCAGTTGATGGCATGCAGATCAAGGCAATTGATGTGGTGGCGTGTGACGTGGCGGCGCGTGACTGGTTCAAAATTTTGCCACGTGGCGACGAGTGGCGGATTAGCTGACGTGTCGGTTTGCGATTGGCTGCGTGGGCGGCAAAATTGTAGCATCTGACTGCCCGAAGGCAGTCAATATTTATTGTGTGCCTTTGGGTTTAAAAACCTCTCGGCCATCTGCACTTTTCCGCGCATGTGGGATAAACAAACGTCATTTTTTTTTATAATTTTTGCCGCCGTTTTTATATCTGCCCCGGCGCCTTTGGAGACACGTCAGGGGACGTCGGTGGAACAAGGCGGTCCGCTAGCGGGGAGGCGGACCGGGGATCGGAATCCCGTTGGGAGCATAAACTATTTTTTTTATTTAAAAAATTGTGCCATCGTAGAAGATAAAGGGGAGTTTGTCCCCTGTTTTTTCCAGCCAGGCCGCTTGGTGTAGCGGCAAAGCTCGCCCGCCGCTAGTGGGGAGGTCGCGGGGTCAAATCGCCCGCGTGAGAGAAAAACAAGGTAAAAGTTTTTTTTTAATTTTAAAAGGTTTTAAATTTTTATTTAAAGTTTTTAAAATTATTTAATAAATTTAAATTATATTTTATTTAAAATTATCTTTTTAATAAATTAATTTAAAAGGTAATTTAAAAAATATATAAAAAATTTATTAAATTTTTTAAAGACTTAAAAAATTTTAAAAAACCTTGTTTGAAGAGCTTTTTTTGAAAAAAAGAGAAATAATGTGCCCGTGCAATGTTAGATGATCCGGTCTGGGGGGTGTTATAATGCACTTCTCTCGATTTTGAGACGAGAGACAACGGAATCCTTTGATGAAAGGGTTCGACGAACAAGTCTCCATACTGTGTTTTGTCGGTGGAAAATCGGGTGATTGATCATCTGAGGAAATCGGATTCTGGGTATGAGGGAGATTCTAAGACAACATTTTTGGACAAAGAATTGAAGAGTCTGAGACTATGGAAGTTGTACCAGAGGACCAAGCAAGTGCTAGTTATACACCTGGTGTACGGGTAGCAAAATCAAGTGAGAGCTATTCACCATGCTCTCCTAAACCGAAGCAGACGAAGAAGAAGAAGAAAAAGAAGAAGAAGAAAAAGAAAAGAAGAAGAAGATCCAGAGGAAGTGGATCTGAAGAACTAGAGGTCATTGTCATCGATGAGTTCGAAGCGGAACATGAATGTACTAAAAGGTAGAGATTTGATTTGAATCATTAATCTCTTTGTCTTTTATAGTGCTTGTTTGCTTCAAATAAAGTTTGTTTTGATTAGCAATGGCATCCAATACTAGTCTTCCGATTCCTGAGTTCAATGGAGGAGACTATGAATATTGGTCTATTAAAATGAAAACCTTTTTGATAGGAAAAGGTTTATGGGATGTAGTCGAAGAGGGCTATACTTGAACCTACTTTTTTTGAATGGGCAGCTTTCTCTAATGCTGATAAAAAGGCTAGAAAAGAAGCACGAGAAAAACAATGCTTTTGCCCTTTATCACATACATGCTGCCCTAGATAAAAGTATCTTCCCTAGGGTTGCCTCTTATGTAATTGCACAAGATGCCTGGAATGCCCTAAAAGAAAGCTATAGAGGTAGTGACCAAGTAAAGCAGGTAAAGCTGCAAACATTGAAACGAGATTTTGAAAATCTCAGGATGCAAGAAAATGAAAAAGTGGGAGATTACTGCGTGCGAGTGAAAGCCATAGTTGATAAAATGGTCACACTAGGGGAAGATATTAAGCCAGAGGTTATGGTGAAGAAAGTGTTGAGAACACTTCTTCCAAAATGGAATTTAGTTGCAATAATTATTGAAGAATCCAAAGACTTAACCTCGTTGTCTTTTGATGCACTAACTGGTTCACTTCTCTCACATGAAGAGAGGTTATAGGAAAATCCTACCACTAGTTATGGAGGAGATGATAAAGCTTTGCCACACATGAAGGAAGAGGTAGAGGCCGTGGTAGAGGACAACAAAGAGGGGAGAGGGGGGAATAATCAAAGAGGAGGGAACTCCCTAACGAGAGGAGGATCATCCAACAGAGGTGGAAATCAGAATAGAGGAGGACAGCAGCAATATAGAGGGAAACAATCTAGCAAAGGAAAAGGAGGAGATAAATCAAAACAAGTTTGCTACAATTGTGGCAAACTTGGCCATTATGCTCGAGATTGTTGGTCAAAGACTTCGCAAGGAAACGGCGAGACAACGGAGGAGCGATCAGTTTGGAAATTTTGGAGAAGAGGAAGAGTCCACAAATATCTTTCTTTCTTATGGCCAGACAGAGCAAAATATGAATGATACATGGATTTTGGACATAGGGTGTTCAAATCACATGAGTGGCAAAGAAGAACTCTTTGCTACTTTAGACTCCTCATACAAATCCAGCATCCGGTTGGGAGATGACAAGTCATTGGCAGTTGAAGGCATTGGAGCTATGGAGGTTCCAACGAAAGAAGGCATCAAGCAAGTAAGTGATATCTATTACACACCTCATCTTCAACACAATCTTTTAAGTGTTGGTCAAATGCTTGAAAAGAATTACAAGTTGATTTTTGATGAGGGTAAATGCACCATTTTTGACAAGAACAATAGTAATAGAATCATTACACAAGTGCCAATGTCAAAGAATAGATTATTCCCTTTGAAGTTTGGCCAGCCAGGAGGAAATAAGTTAGCAAATGTTGCTATTACCAATCCAAGTGTCCTATGGCACTTGAGATATGGTCATTTGAATTCAGCAAGTTTGAAAATGCTAACTTCACAAGCAATGGTAACTGGACTTCCCAAAATTCAAGATAGTAAGGAAGTCTGTGAAGGGTGTGCCTTGGGCAAGCATGCCAGATCAAAATTTCCTCATGGACAAGCATGGCGGGCCAGCTATCCACTCTAGTTAGTGCATTCAGACATCTGTGGTCCGATGCAGACCAAGAGTCTAGGTAACCACTCTTACTTCCTACTTTTTATTGATGATTGCACAAGAATGTGTTGGATATATTTTTTGAAGCATAAGGATGAAGCATTTGCATGCTTTGTTGATTTTAAAGCAAAAGTTGAAAGTGAGAGTGGATATTCTATAAAATGTCTTAGATCAGATAAAGGAGGAGAATACTCCTCTAATCAGTTTTTGAATTTTTGTAAACATCATGGCATCAAGAGGCAGTTCACAACTGCCTACACTCCAAACAAAATGGTGTAGCGAAAGAAAGAATCGCACCATTGTGGAGATGGCAAGATCAATGCTTCAGACAAAGCATTTGAGTAATTCATATTTGGGAGATGCAATAAGGACTAGTGTTCACATTTTGAACAAAAGTCCTACTTCAAGTTTGAAATGGAAGACACCTTACCAAGCTTGGTATGGTAAGAAACCAAATGTGAAGTATTTCGGAGTATTTGGTTCATTGGCATATGCTCACATTCTGATGAGGTGAGAAAGAAGCTTGATCCAAAGAGTCGGGCATGCATTTTTGTAGGATATTATGAAAACACAAAGGGTTATAGACTCTACAATCCTACGACTCGAAAGATAGTGATTTCAAGGGATGTGATTTTTGATGAAGGGGGAGAGTAGGGTAAGCCCCAAATATACGGTGATGTTGAGTCACATGATTCAATTTCTCAGCAGATGCAACAACAGATACCACAGAAAAGCAAGAAATCTCCACCTTCAAGCCCAAGTTCTTCTACTAGTTCATCTTCCTCACCAAGTCCTTCTCCACAGAGACCAACAAGTTCCTCACCAATGGACATTGATCCTCCATCCAAAGGTAAGAGAACTCTACGGTATCATCCATCATCTCGGATGTTGGATAAAATTTTTCAAGAAGATACACTAGGAGTCAAGCTAGTGAAATGGAATCTGTTTTACATGGATTAGAAAGTATGCACTTGTATGGTGATGATGAATCCCAGTAGGAACCTAGGGGAGATCAAGTTAACTATGCTTTGTTAACTAGTGCACAGATTGAACCTTCTAGTTATGAGAAGGCATGTACTCAGAAGATTTGGCAAGATGCCATGAAAGAGGAGATAACCTCTATAAAAAACAGACACTTGGGAGCTCGTGAAGCTTCCTAAAGGAAAGAAATGTGTTGGCTGTAAATGGATCTTCAAGACCAAGTTTAATGTTGATGGAAGCATTGAGAAGCATAAGGCAAGATTAGTGGCAAAGGGTTTTACTCAAAAATATGGAATAGATTATGAAGAGACTTTTGCTCTGTGCCGGACAGGAGACTATCGAACAGTTCTTGCCTTGGCTGCACACAAAGGATGGAAAGTCCAACACATGGATGTAAAGAGTGCATTTCTCAATGGTTACTTGACGGAAGAAGTGTACGTTGAGCAACCACGGGGATTTGAAGTGCAAGGTAAGGAACACCTTGTTCTGTAGTTGAAGAAGGCACTCTATGGTCTCAAACGGGCACCAAGAGCTTGGTACTCACGTATTGATGGGTACTTCAAAGATTATGGGTTCACAGGAGCAAAAATGAACCCACACTCTACTACCTAAAGCAAGGTAATGACATCCTCATAGTTTGCTTGTATGTGGATGATCTTATTTTTATGGGTAGTAATGAAAAAATGAATATGGAGTTCAAACACTCCATGATGACGCAATTTGAGATGAAGGATCTTGGCTTAATGCACTACTACCTTGGAATGGAGGTTCATCAGTCAGATATAGGGATCTTCATCTGTCAACATAAGTATGCTCAGGACATGATCAAGAAGTTTGCTATGGAGCATTGCAAACCGATTGCAACTCCAGTTGGACATGGGATCCAATTAAGCAAAGATGATGGAGCACCAAAAGTTGACGTGACCACTTTCAGAAGCATGGTTGGGAGTTTGATGTTTCTCGCCAACACTAGACCAGATATTTAGTATGTTGTATCTCTTGTTTCTAGATTTATGGCTAACCCATCTGAGCTACATTTGCAGGCAGCTAAAAGAATTTTGAGATATGTGAAAGGTACATTGGATTTTGGAATCCAGTACCATAAATGTAACACTATCAAGCTTGTAGGCTTCGTGATAGTGATTGGGGTAGCAATATTGATGGCGAAGTCAACATCGGGAAACTGTTTTAGTCTTGGATCGGGACTAATAACTTGGAGTTCAAAAGCGAGACGGTAGTAGCACTATCTTCAGCGAGCTGAATATATAGCGGTTACTTATGCAAGTACTCAAGCCTTGTGGCTAAGGAAAGTACTAGAAGAGATTGGAGAACAAAAAAGTGGTCGACCAGAATCTCTGCGACAACATCGGTGCCATTCGGTTGGCATATAATCCTATCCACCATAGCGAGAACAAAGCATTTTGATATGAAGTACCACTTCATCGAGAGATATGGTGGAACATGAAATTGTTGAGCTTCAATCTTGTCACACTTTGGAGAACGTCGCTGACATCTTCACCAAGGCGATGACTAAAGCTCAATTTGTAAAGCTGAGAGACTGTGTAGTCAGTCCTCTCAACTTTAAGGGGGAGAATGTTGCAAGTGTGAACAGGGTTCTCACTAAAAGTGGCTTAGAAAAATCTAGTTTTCTAGCCCTAAGTGTGAAAACCTAAAACAAATTATCGGCACAATTTGTCGGCAAATTTCTTCTATCCTATTCTCCCCTATTTCTTCTCCTATATTCCCTCCTTATCCCTCCTTTTCCTCCGTTATTCCTACCTCCTTATCCCTCCAACTCCTTCCCGCTATCTCTCCAACCTTATCCCTCCATCCTTTCTTTTCATTCTCTATAAATTACTAGTGCCTATTATGTATTTTGGCTTGCTACGATTATTGAAGGGCAAATATTAAAATAAAATCATTTTTTATTGCTGCGTCATATGTTTGATTAGAATCCTATTCTAGATCGTTCGGAGCATTAGCATTAGAATGGTATTATTAGTTACATAATTATTCTTTAAGAAATTTTAAGAAAATAGTAGAGATGTTTGTTCATAAAATTTAGTGCATATATTGAAAAGGAAGTGACCATGAGATATTTGTATGATTTAAAGCAAAAAAAATATGAAAGTTTTTCAAAATTATTAGCTCGTTGGAGAAGTTTATTTGGTTTATTAAGACAACCTATGTCTCATAAATATATGCTTTATATAATCACTAGTAATTTATAAGAACATATATCTCATGCAGTAGAAACTACTATTATCACATCTCTTGATCAAGCAATTGAGTTAGCAAGAAAAGTGGAACAAGCTCTCATTAGAAGAGGTTAGCTTAAGACTAAATAAGAAAAGCCTACTAATTCTCAAAATAATTATAAGCATATAGGAGGCGATAATGATAATAAGCCTACTAATAATGTCACCAATAGCCTACACAATATTGTACTTTAGAAACCTCCCCACAGTAATTTTACAAGACTTAGTATGCCTATGGAAGTAGTATTGAAGCAACTATTAGAAGCGAAGGAAATTGAACTACATCCTATAAGATATCTAGATACTACATCTCACTAGTATAAAGGATCAGCAGGTAATATCATGGAAGTAGGACATTGGATAAATTCTTGTAAAATATTGAAACATGTGGTTTAGAGTTTAATTGATCTTGGTTGTATTGACACGATGGTTTCAGTCTTCAAGCAACCAGTAGAGCTAAAGAATAGAACTAGACCTCACAACCAGAGTGTCTATAAGAGTGTGCCACGTTTGTATGATAACAACATGGTTGGAATGATAATAGCTACTCAAGGAAGTGTACAGAGTTGTAAATTAGGCGATCTCAATAGGAGATGGAAGTATATCGACAAATATTTCTTGCTTAGAACTTCTACAAAATTATCAATCCCATGAAGAAGCTACGGTAAGTGTTTTGAAGTAGTAGTCCATACCTCCAGATGTTTCTCCTAGTGATATGAAAAAGGTTGTAAGTTCTCTTGGGATTCCCCATATCATATTTTTAGATAATGATTTGTATTCCTTATAAATACAAGAAGATTCATCTCTATATATCACTACTTTTATTGGGGATAATCTCATCAAAATGGTTATGATTGATAATGGTTCTTCACTTTAAATATGTACACATCATTTCTTTCAGAAGTTTGTATTGAAAAGAAGTTTAAATTAAAATCTAATGACATCATTAAAACTTTCAGCAATGAGTCTCAAAAATATTGTGGTACTATATCACTCCCTCTTAGAGTTGGGGCCTAAAATTTTTAATACAATGTTTTATTGTTAGCGTACTATATTATGCATTATTTGATTATTTCGTCCATTTCTTTACAACCATGTAACGTTATTTCTTCGATTCTGTGATGTGCTATTCCCGGCAATTGTAACATTATTTAAACTGCACTATGAATAATATTTCCTATTCTGAATTTCTACATGGCACTTCGAGCGGCTGCAATGGTGATCGAGAGCGTGAAAGTAGGGTGGAGAATAGCGTTTTTTGAGTGAAATTTGAGGAGGCAAAAATTTGTTTTCATACCAGCAGCGCAGTGATGCGGCGTTTGATGCGGTGTTAAAAAAAAAAAAAAAAAATCGTTGCGCGATTCCACGGTTAAGCTGTGACGAGAAAAAAAAAAAAAAAGCCAGGCCTTGTGCCTTGCGCCAGAGGAAGGGCCGCCAAGGCCTTGTGCTTGATCTTTGACAGCGTCCCGAAGCCACCTTTGAGAGGAGGGCAATGTAGCGCGCCCTCGTGCGTCGTGCGCCCAGCGAGGGCGTGGCCCGGTCGGAGGGTCGCGTGACGTCGCAGATGCAGCAGCGTCGAGGAAGGGCGTGGCGGTGGGGCCGATACCGGCGCCCCGAGGCGTCCAGCGAGCATGGTGGAGCGTCCCATGAGTTTAAAATTCCCCACCATTATTGCGCCCGGCGGGTTTAAAATTCTGCCCCATCGCCATGGCGAGGGTATAAACCCCCCTGTAGCGGCCCGTCGGAAGCAGCGATGCTAGTGAAATTTAAGGCGACGTGCAGGCAAGCAGCCAGGAGACGCGACGAGAGGAGGAGCATCCGGGTGTTGAAAAACAAGGTGCTCCACTCCTTAGATCCTTTTGGATCGGCTGTTAGCTTTCCGTGGTCGTGGCGGGTGTGGTAAAACTCGAGAGCTTACAGAATTCGGGGGTTCAAATCTCAAAGGCTCCTAAGATATATTGTTTTTCTTTTAAGTTATTTTTAATTATTATTTTTTTAATTAAATTTTTTAATTTAATTTTTTTTATAGTTTTAAAACTTTATAAATTAAAATTTAATTTAATTTTTTTTTCATAAGTTTTAAAACTATATAAATTAAAATTATTTATTTTAATTTTAAATATATAATAATTATTAAAAATGCTTTGTTAAAAGGAATTTTTTTTTAAAAAGGGGGGGATATTTTTTTCAAAAAATCAAAGTTGTGAAGTAATTTTTAGAAATAGCAATTTAGCTAGGAATTGTAAAGGGTGCATTTTGGTGTGACCGACACCTTGTGGGTTATTCTTGTGGGAAATTTTTTATGTTGTATGTTGCATATTTGCATTTTTGCACTATAACATTAAAAAACTTAAAAGCAAATTCACTCCCTAAGTCACGGGAATAATTAAAACCCATCCGTGCAATTTATTACTCTGGGTGATCCATTATTTGTGATACCTACGGCAGAACTTACGAGTAAATACGCAGTGATTTGGCTACATGCTCGCCACCTAATATAGGCACTACCAACGACGTGTTAAACAGTGCTACTCTCTCGCCTGGTGGGGGAGAGATAAGTTAGACATTTTTGCATTTTTTACTCCATCCACTACCCTTTATCGCACTTGTGTTTAGGCATAAATCGTAGTATTCTTCATAGTGTTTGAGGAGATTTTACTTCCGCATGAGAAGAATCTTCTATGGTAGGTGCCATCAACAAGGTGATTCCCTTTAGACAAACAAAATATTCCATGTATCATATGATCTCTAAAACTCACCCTATAGTCTCCCTCACGTAAGGGGCGGGTGATTTTTGTTGATCTTTCTAAATACCTATAGTTTCCATCACGTAAGGGCAGGTATTTTGTACGGTATATGACCTAGCAAAAGGTATATCAAAGGGGGACCAATTGGTGATATGAACCTTCACTATGTCTATTGTTGCAAGTTGATGAATAAGTCATCGGTTATTGAAAGGTCCAAATTATACACCATGGAAACATAAGATGAAAGCAATTCTCCAAATGGAAGATTTGTGGGATATTTTTACTGGAGTAGCAACTAGGCCTTCACCAGCAATGGGATCCATGGGGTCCTTCCATGAGATGGAATGGCTTTTTGACAAGAAAGACGATTCGAGCAAAGGTGCTCATTTTGTTTACAACATTTGAGATGAAGTGCAACCTCATATAGGTCCAAGCAAGTGGTAAAGAGGCATGGGATGCCCTTAGAACCATCTATGAGGGAAAGAATGATTCCACCATTCTTCATCTTCAACAACAACTTCATAACTTGAGTTTGAGATAGGGTGAAATGGTTGAACTCTCTTTACAGTAGAGTGTGCAGTTGGAAATAGAAATTGAATTCTTTGGGAGACTCTTGTGGACTGACTTCTCATTTCACTTGTGATGAGAGCTACTTCTTCATTTGATATGTTGATAACCTCCATCCAGGTGTATGAAGGCAAATTACCACACATCGAGTTAATTGTCTGGCTCGAACAACGGGAGCATGCCAACTTCACAAGGATGATTCTTCCAATACATTCCCTATACACCAACGGGAAGGTTCTAGGAAGAAAGGTAATGGGCAAAAAGGAGGCAACTTCCAGAAAGGAGGAAATTCTCAGCAGGATCGAAGGAAAAGCAAACAACCTCAATAGAAGAAAGAGGTGGTGCAATATACGGCAAGAAAGACAACCATGATACCAACAGGAGTTGTCATAAGAACAAGAAAAAAGGCCAAACAGTCCACAAATATTAAAAAACAAGCAACCCCGAGGTGAATGTTGATGTTGAAGAATCAGATGAGATTACGAATGAGCGCACCTAAGGCCCTCATGGCTACCATAAGATTCCACACAAAGGGATCTTTGTTTGGTATGTCGATCTGGAGCTAACAAACATATGGCGAGTGACAGAGATCATGGTTTGAATCCATTTGTGGCCAAAAGGGGGCAAACCTGTCACCATTCTTTGATGATAAAACCTACGAGGGTTCAAGGAGAGAGTACAGTTTTAGTAACTCTTCCACGATGGCAAAATTCAGTTGACGAATCACTCTATGTTTGCAGAGTTGGCTAACAATTTGCTGCTAGGTCACACAAATCCTTTGGATAGAAATATGGTTGTCAACTTTGCGTGTTGAGAATGGCAGGAAGTGTTATTACCATTACAGGAAAGGGTAAGCAAATTGCAACGACTTCATATAAGCACGACTTATTTGCACTAGATGCTATCTCTACTCCACATGTTATAGTAATCTCTACCAAGGAGGCAACCCAATATGGCACAAAGAGATATGGGCATCTTAGTTAAGCTACTTACTTAGGCTTAGTAAGCATGAGATGGTAAAGAAGTCTTCCTTCCATTTTTGCCACATTGCCCGATCTGCTCCATTGCTTGGCGGGGAAACGACGCAGAGTGCCATTTGAGAAGAGCTCAACAAGAGCACGAAAACCTCTGGAGTTAATTCACACCGATGCATGCGGTCCTTTCCACCATGAGTTGTGAGGTGAAGGTACTTTCAGTTATTCGTAGATGATTACTCACGAAAGATGTGGAGTTTCTTTTATATTTGAAATGAAGCTTTTCGCATTCTTCCAATAGTTCAAGAAATCCGTTGAGAAGAGTGGAGCTTCAATTAAAACCCTCCACTCCGATCGAGGGAGAGTTTACCTCTAATGAATTTTTTTCAACATTCTTAGATAAGCATGGAATCAAGATACGATTATTTGCCTATACTCCTCAGCAAAATGGAGTTGCGGGGAAGGAACCGTTCTATCATGGAAATGGTTTGCTGTATGCTCACGGGAGCTACTCTTGGGCAGCAATATTGGGCGGCTTATCTTGCTGCAGGTATATCTGTGAATATGGCACCCACAAAGGCCCTAAAAGGAATGACTCCACGGGAAGCATGGAGTGGTCAAAAACCCTCCATATCATCTACGTATTTTCGGATGTCACGCTTTCATGCACATACCGAAATAGAAAAGGAAAGAAGCTAGATATGAGAAAACACTAGGATGTATTTTCTTGGTTATTAGGCACTCTAAAGGTATCGGTTCAGTAGATCCTTTGACCAGGAAAATTCATATCAGCAGAGATGTTGTCTTTGATGAAGCTTTCACATCACATAGCATCTAAAAAGTACACCAAGATATTGTGGAATCTAAGGAAGAAGATTCCTTCGTCAACTTAGGAGCAGAGTCCTTCTACATCTTCTTCAACTCCATCGAAGAGAAGAATCCTAAATAGTGTACAAATACAATCAGAGATGCAAATTTATCCACCTCAATTTGAATTTGGGATAGACCTCGGCACACACGGTATATGGCTCAAAAGGAAGAAGCCAAAGAAGCTGGTGAGGTTGATGATCTTTGTCAATATTTTGAGGAACTTCTACCGCAACTCAAGTACGAAGTAGAGGATATGGATATTGATGATGACCGGGCGTTCATGTCTACCATAGATGATCTTGAACCCTGCATCGATGCAATATGCTCTCGGTGAGCCTTAGTGGAAGGCCGCTATGGATACAGGGTATGAGTCTTTGATGAAAAAAAAAACTTGGAAGCTTGTTGATCTGCAGCATGGAAAGAAACCAATTGGCTGCAAATGGGTATATAAATTCAATTACAAGGCGGATGGGAACAATTGATAAGCATAAGGCCCGTCTTGTTGCAAAGGGATATGCTCAAAAGGAAGGCATTATTTACGAGGAAACTTTTGCACCTCTTTCCGGATGACCACAATTAGGGTTGTGTGTCTTATGGCAGCACAATATGGGTGGAAAGTTCACCCAGGATGGATGTCAAAAGTGCCTTTCTAAATGGTGATCTCAAAAGAAGTCTATATGTTTCGACTGTGAGGGATTTTAGTGGAAGGCCAAGAAGCGAGAAAGTTTGCAAGTTGGTCAAATCCTTATATGATGCGAACAAGATCTCGAGCTTGGTATATAAAAATGGACAATCACCTTATGTAGCATGGATTTGAGGTAAATCAGGATGCAAACCTCTATTTCAAGAAATAGGGTTAGAGATAGTGTTGCTTGTACTCTATGTGGATGATCTGCTCATTACAAGGAGTTCGGAAACTATGATCTCTACTTGTCCAAAAGAAACTTATGTAAATATTTTGAGATGAAACGGATCTCGGACTTCTCCATTACTCTCTTGGTCTGGAATTCATCCGGAGAGGAGCACTCCATCAAAGTGTCTCTCGGAAAAAAATATGCCAAGACATTCTTGGAAAAATATCGCATGGTGATTGCAAGCCAATTGGCAGCTCTCAGATGGAGAATGGACTTAGGTTATCGTGATATGATAATTCACCTGAGGTAGATGGTACTCCCTCTATCGAAATTTGATTGGGAGTCTCCTTATATCGACCAATACTAAAGGCAGAGATCTCGTATTTCTTGTCAACTATCTTTCGAGGTTCATCGGGGAGCCTAAGACCACTCATTGGAAACGGCAAACGTGTTCTTCACTATGTCCGTGGTACTATGAAATATGGCCTAGAATACAAGGAAGACAACTAAATTATTCTTGCAAGGATACACGGACTCACGACTATGCGGGATCATTTGATGATCGCAAGTCAACTTCTAGATACATTTTCCATCTGGGATCCGTTCTGTCTCTTGGCACGACAAGAAGCAGCAATTGGTTGCTATTTCATCAACGGAGGCAAAATATCGCGTGCATGTGGTGTGTGCGAAGTGATATGGTTACGTCACATTCGGCAAGTACTGGGCCATCCATCAAAATCTCCAATACCACACTTGTTTTGCGACAATCAGGTGTTCTAAACTCATTAAGAATCAGTCCATCATGAAAGAACAAAGCTACATTGACACACAATGTCATTTCATTCGAGATGAAGTTCAAAGCATCGAATTCAACTTGACCACATTCCCGCCATTGCTCAAGTTGAGACATTTTCACTAAGGCATGCTTGGGCGTGCAAATTTGAATTGTTTGGTAGCTCTCAACTTTGTTGGCTTGCAAAATGATGTAATGGGATGTTAGTATAGCTATTAATTGATACATTTACCCAAATAATGTGTATGAGGATGTTAACATACCTGTTATACGTATTTAGTTATTTTACAGCTCACTATTACAACATGTCATGATTCATTTCTTCGATTTACGCGGTGTACTATTCGGCAATTGTAACGTATTTAAAGCACTATGAATAATATTTCTTTGTTCTGAATTTCTACAT
>JAQPPZ010008576.1:0-15407 GCA_028583015.1 Wollemia nobilis | reverse complement strand
TATCTATGATTCTATTCCAATCTATTTTTTTATCCATACATAGTGAACCTCACTTTTCTTTTCATAAATTATCCTTGTTTTGTACTCTCACAATGTTTGCAACTCTGAGATATTTTAAATTTTATCTTAGAATTTTTATTCATATTAATATTATTTTCTATTGCTTTTATTTTGTTAGTTATGACATCGGTGCCAATAGGAATTTTTGGAAGAACTTCCTTTTTATTTTCTTCATAATAATATTCAACTATAATTCTTGCTACAAGGGCTCTAATTTCATTTCCTTCTTTAGCTTCTTCTATCTCTTGAATTTCTTGAACTAAATTGCCCTTTTGACTTTCTTATCTTGATTTTTACTATTATTGTTGCCTATATTGATAGAGGTTGTTTTTGCCTTGGATAAAAATTTTAAAGTGGTCTATTAATTTAATTTCTTTGATTCATAGAATTATATCTGCAAAAGTTTGTAAATGATCCTTTTTCTACATATGTGACAATAACTTTATTTTCATATAGACTGAGACTATGATGATGTTGTAGTGTCACTTGGTGTATTTTTCTTAAATATCAAAGCATTATTAGTCATTTTATATTTGACTAAATTACCCACCTCATAATCTTGAAGAATATTAACTAATTCATCAAAGATTATTTCTTTATTTAGCACTTGAAGTGAAGTGACTAAATATTTGTAAATTTCTAGAAGTTCTTTTAATGTAACTAGGACAAGAAAATTATCTTCTACTTTCTCTTCCAGATTGAATATCTTAGATTTTAAATCAATTATTCTTTGAAGAAAGAGTTATATACTCTCTCCACTATTAACCTTTAATGAATATAACTGAGATTGCAAATGCAATATAGTGGATTTGTTCTTTCCTTCAAATATATCACATAATATTTTCCAAGCAACTTTAGAAGTCTCTACATCACTTATATATGGTTGGATTTCATCAATTATCCCAAATGTAATCAACATAAGGGCTTTTGCATCTTCTTCAAATTTTTATTTTCATTTTCATATTTTGGTTTATCCTTTGTTCCATTAACTATTTCCCAAAGTTTTTCAACAATGAGAATTGATCTTATTTTGTTTTTCCATGATGCAAAATTAGGTCCTTTCAAAAGTTGTGATTTAGAAAGGAAAATTTTGCTATTTGACATAATGGAACTCATTTAAATTTCAAATATCAAATTTATCAATTTTAAAATTATTTTGGAGTAGAAAACCTTATCTCTCCAAACTTTAATTTGCAAATTCAATAATAAATAATGAAAAAAATTAATCCCTTTGGAGTAGAAAACCTTATGGCTCCCAAATCTAAAAAATAATTTCAATTTGCACTATTTTTTTCAAATTTTCAAATCGCTTTTTGGAGTAGACTTCCATATCTTTCCAAAATCTAAATTTAATTCAATAAATTTACTTTTAAATTTTTCAAAAAATAAAATTGAATTTTATTTCAATTGTGTTTTTCACTCCAAATTTTAAATAAAGCTCAAAGCTTCTTATCAAACATAAATATTTTTCAAAAATATCATATGCTAATAAAATATTTTTTTCTACGTTATTACTTCGTGAACTAGAAATCACTAAAATATTTAAACTTGCCCAAATATAAATTTACTCGAAACTAAAGCTTAATTCTTACCTTAATCTATGTGTAGTCTTCAACACTTAAATTCTACTTCTCCTCATTAGGGTATATGTCAAGGCACATGTCAAAGTAATGAAATATCTTAGGCATGCTAAAGTATATTACAATATTTAGGTACATGTCAATGTACCACCTTGGGTACATTATTAGATTAGGAGTTACTTAGGGTAGAATCAATAAATGCACAAGTGTCAATGTGCAATAATGTAAATGTGTAGGGAGTTCACTTGTACATGAGTCATAAGAATGGTAGTTAGGAAGAGTAAGGGACAAATTACCTATTTTCTATATAAATATCCCATAGTGAATAGAAGAGTGTAAGAGTGAGTGCATTGCTCTCAGCATGCACTGGTAGAGTAGGTTTCTATCAATTGTATTCAGTTCTATAATTTTATGAGTTCCATTAATAGCATATTTTTGTGTCATTCTAGACCTTCATTATATTTCTACATCTTGTGATTGCTATCTCTCATAGCATACTTTATCAAAAGCTAACAATGGTATCAGAGCTATGATAGGTCTAGATAGGAATAGAGAGAGTCACAAGAGAGATTGAGAGGAGAGAAACAAATCTCAGTTTCAATTTTTTTGAGATTGATTTTGGCTAGAGTCTTTCCACATAGTTCTAGAAAACTCATGAATACTAGGACTCAACATTCATCCCATTAGGAATTAACTCTGTGTTGCAAAAAATCAGACATTGGAGAAGAACCAAGGAGAAGGTTCTCATTGAAGAGTGAAGATTGAAGGTAGGATATTGGAGATCTCCTTGCTAATTAAAGACTTATTTTGAAGGAAGATAAAAATACCCACAAAAGTCTTATTGAAACTTCCAGTCTTGGAAGATATAAAGAGGGACTAATAAGGTCTTGTTCTAGATTTTAGAGATCCATGAAGGAGATATCATTGCCAACATTTATATAGTAGAAGATTGAAGGAAAGGTCTCCTTGAGAAGGCCAAATAAGCTACGATGAGAAGACCTTGGAGAGGTCTCAAGGAAAAACAAGAAGAAGACCTTGGAGAGGTCTCAAGGAAAAAAAGGCTTGGAGAGCCTTATTGTAGAATTTGAAGAAACCATTAAAAAAGTTCCTAGAACTCATTGGAGAAATTCACTACCAAGGAGAAGCTCCTAATAGTGAAATAATTGGGATAATTATCGCCATCCGATAAAAAGCCCAAAGGATAAGGGTTTTGGAAAATAAGTTGTCAAATCCTAGAAGAGACAAGTGAATACCTCAAGACTCTTATATTCTTAAGAAGAAAGCCTTGTTTGAAGTTAAAATTCAACAAGGAGGTTAAAAGAGAACTCAGATAGAAGAAGCCAACCAAATCCAAGAGATTTGGAGATTGCCTTTCATAGCTAAGAAGGTACATTTTAGAGATCGATTTGTTGGATCTATAACAAATACTGAAGGGTTTCTTGAAGGATATCTCAGCTATAGTTTGGAGTAATTCCTACCAAATTTGTGAGATTCAAGGGCAACATTTCAATGGATAGATTACCTGCTAAATGGCAGAAATCAAGACATCATTACTAGCATCAAAACTTCAAAAGTTCTATGCCACATCCTGAAGGAGAAGTTGAAGCCATCTACCACAGTTTCAAGAAAATAAACTAGAAGGGTTCATAGCTACGAGAAACCACCATTCCATATAGAGACTTGGTGAATCAAATCATCAAGATATTCATCATCTTCAAAGTACATCAAAGGTAAGCAATTTAAGGTGCAAAAGGGTTCATTACTTGAACACTTATTTAGATTACTACTTATGTTTATTAAGCATCTTATTATAATTTAGAAATTGCAAAATAAAAGGTAGCATCTTAAGTCCTCAAAGGAAGTGCAAAAGATAGTTTATGTTAAGGTTTATTATTTGCACATTAATAGAAATTGGACAAATTCTTCCTATCATCTACTTACTGAAAAAGGGTTTACATTAAGTTACAAACATTATTGAGCATTCTTTAAGATTTAGTATTAGTTCATATTACAAATTTCCTTAAGGGGTAATAAGATGATTTGAGTTGCACTATATTAATTTCTCTTAAGCTTATTATAAGTGCACTAAATGCTATAATGAAATTTAGTGCAAAGATTAATCTCTCTAGCATATGGTATATATGATTATTAGCTTGGATTCATTGTTACTAAACTATCCAAGTAGAAAAGTGAGATTCTAGGGTTGTCTAAAAGAGAGGCAAAAATACATTACTCTCAAAATAATAGAGGAAGTAGCAACTATATCCAAGAAGCTAAAGAAAAACTTCAGATTATCTTACATAAGTCCTCAAGCTATACAACAAGGATTAAATCTATATATACAACATTGAAGCCATCAAATCAAATAAATAGCATCAAAAGAGACAAGAAGCACACTAATATTTGGTGCAAAATAGAGTCTATTATTCATACTACATTAAAGCACCATAATACCTCTAAAAGAGGATAGATTATCAAGTGTCTTGAAGATACTAACACTGCAAAAATCCTACATCTATTGTTGGTGAAACAAGAGAGGTAGAAAATGAGCGAATCCAAGTTTCACAATCACCAAGTTTTAGGTATCCAAAACCACCATTCAAATCATCCAAAAAACACCCTCAAATGAATCCTAGCGAAAATCAAATTAGAGGTATTACAACCATCACAAATCAAGGTAGAATAACAACTTAGAAATTTGTATATAAGCCAAGGGAAAGCTACAAAAAATCTGTAAGGGAAGACCATGAAAAGTTACCTCATTCAAGTTCCTAACAGTCAACAAAGAAGAGAGCCATCAAAGCATCCAAAAGCTACATCAAGAGCAGCTCGAGAACCGCAGTGGTTCAGCATCTCTGTGTTGCGATTCAAAACTATTGCAGAGGACTCACGAAGTTTGGGCTCTTTCTTCAATTAAGTCCGTTGGATCTTGGCAACGACCAGCCAACATGGTAGTTTCTTCTTGGTGGAGGTGCTATGATTTAAGCGGGAAGAAAATTTCTATATTTTTTTTGTCAAGAAACAAGTTCAGGAGGAGGAAGCTTCCTGGTGCAGATCGTAGTGGTGACGTTTGATATGTGTTAGAGTGAAGCTTCTCTTGTCGGTTGGATTTTTGACAGCCTGTTTGGATGCCCAATAAAACTCTAGATATTGGTGTTTAACACTTTGTGAGGTGTTCAGCAAAGGTACAATGGTGACCGCTGAAGCAATATTAATGATCTACAGCCATGATATGTGAGATCCTGTGAGCAGCTAGCTAACTGGAGCATGGGCGCGTTATGTATGGGAAGAATATTTTAAATTCATAGTTTGGTTTACCACTTGCCAAAGATTACTACCGCAAAATATTGAAGATCGAGTCTGTGGCAAAATTAAATGGAGGATTTGCAGTACAGTTTACGTGGCGCAATGGAGACTGATGAGTTTGAGAATGTTATCATACCCACTGCACTACTTTTGTGGTGAGGATTTTTTGGGTGAGACCAGATATGCAGGTCGATGTTTTTTTAATGCTTGAGGAGGTAGTCCCTCCAAGGCGAAATTACATGCCATCATAAGTATTACGAACAGAGGAGTGGTGCAGTCCCACCATCATAGTTCCAATGCAGTGGAGTCCCACCATGCTTGATGTAGAGGTTGATGTGGTTACAAGTGCTAATTCCCAACCAGTAGCCCCATTTGATAGGTTTACCTTCAGATGATATCATTCATAAGTGGTAAGAGGCCTTAGCACAATGTATTTGTTGGGTGGAATTCTATTCTCCTTCAGCTATGAGATAGGGCACCAATTCAATTTTTTTTGATTGGGCTGATTTTATTTCCCGAAGGTTGAATTTTTAGCTGGATAAATTGCAAATTAAGGAGAAAAAATCATTCAGGCACACTTCTTTTCTGATATGGGATTTCTTTTTCCAACTCCAACAATGTTTTCCTTTCATTGCAGTAACGTAGACAGATGAGAAAAATGAACCTTTGCCATTTTATATGTGGAATTCCTTTAGGGCTTGCAATAGATTTACTTTGTGGTACATGTGAGAGGGTGCCACGAGAATTAAGAGAATCAGTGGTTGTCCAAGAGAAAGGAGATATTTTTCTGCTTACTCAAGGCATAGTTGTGAGTATTTTTGGTTTTACGGATAAGCCATTCTTGTTGCCCTATTTTGCCATCGAGCATGTTTTTGCTATGGAAGTAGTGCACCAGTTAGACTATGTTAATTATGTGTATGGATTTGGATGCGGGAAGAAAATGACATGCAATATGCCATTTAAATTTGATAGCATAGAAGTAATCCAAGTGGGATAGAATCGGTTCCTTACAGTAATGTTGTAGGATTTGGGACTCATAGAGCTACCACAACATTGGAGGTATGACTCGTTGGGTAAGTTTATAGTAATTATAAAATCCAAATCATTTCATTGTTGCCCTTGGCTTGATATTGAGAAGAATCAAAATAATATTTATGGGCCCTATATGAATTAGCACATTGAAAAGATGATGATGCTTCCACCTTGGCATGATTGCTATGAGCAAGAGGTGGAGTATAATTCGGCCAGGTATAAATCTCAAATCCCTCCACCGAGTTTGTTTAGACAAGTTAAATAAAGTGAGCCTAAGTGGACTAAGGAGAAAATTATGAATTGGTGGATAATGTGGGTTCACCGAGGGAAGCCAACAACTCCTTACGGGCTGAAGTTGGACGAGTCATTTTTAGAGATTTATGATGAGTATGTTGATTCATATTAGCCCGTTGATTTCGCTAACATTCTACCTTAGAGTTTTCAACACTGACAGTTGTGAAGGCAAGATAGAGGGAAAACATCTGTTAGTTGAGGAGGAGACTCTAGAGGAAGAAGAACAATAATACATGTTTAGAAAAATATCGTAGTGAACAAGAAAGAAAGTTGAGGAGGCACCTACATCGAAGAAGAAAAATATGCCAAAGGTGCCACCATTTTCTAAAGCTACAAAAAGACTAAGGATTGGTGTCATTACTACTTCTACTATTGAGGTTTTAGTTGTTGTAGTTCCTACAGTTCTTGTTGTTTCGATGGTAGTTATCAATCCTTCACCAGTGATAGAGGCTTCGACCATGGTTGCACAAATGTTTCCAATGGTTCTAAAACAAGAGGAGGACCATCAATTGGAGAGTTCTCAGGTGGAAGTTGTGGACGTCATGGACAATGTGAATATTGAGGAGAGAGCGGAAGCACAATAGGAAGAAGTTATTTCACAGCCTCTCATGTAACTACATCACACAACACCCACACCCGAAGGTATGTCTTATATTCCTCCTTCTTCTCTAGAGCATGTAGTGACTTCCGATTCACTTCCATCAGTTTTCGTATCCATTTCTCCACCCTTTGGTATACCCTCCGTATCTCTTTTGCTTCCTTCGTCTTTCCCTCCTGAAGTCACTACTGCTTCCTCTTCTCTTCCCTTTTCTTCAGCATCCTTTTTGTTTAGTTCATATGCATCCGGGATGAACCCATTTTTGTGCCCAACCCCTTCCATTTTTGCCATGACTACCATTGAGGTTGTAAGTATGCAAGCTCCTCCCAAAGTGAGTATAACTACAGCTAAACCTAGTTCTTCCATCCATTATATCATTTTAGTCCCTCCATTTCTAACCATCACAACTGCTTCTTTTGAGCCTAACCATTCAGAATTTCTAATTGCATTCACTCCATTTTTTGGAGATACAAGTATTGCATGATGTTCAGGTGATGTGAAAACAACCCGACATGGAGAAAATCAATCGAGTGCACCTGAGTTCCTCGCAATGGTTGAAGAGCAAGAGGTGAAAGGAGGCCTTGGATCCAACTTAGTCGATCAAGAAGGTTGCTTTCAACCCAATCACCAATGAGTGTCACACGACTAGAATCACTCCCTTAGTCTAAAATCCACAAGGAGAAATGTTGCCGAGTGATTATGTCTATGAGACTATAACTGAAGATCTCACCAAGATAGATCCGACCAAAAAAATGGGTAATATATAGGCTGATATGAGCTCGATATACTTGCATGGTGAGTATTACAAGGAGAAATATTTTTAGAACAAAAATAAAATTATTGATCTCGAAGCTGCCTTGGCAAAAAGTAGAGCGCAAGAAGAAAATACTGCCACAGAAAATGAAAACTTACACTGATAGGTCAGAGTGCACTTAAAATAAATAGATGCAGCTAGGATAAAGATGCATTCACTCCGATAGTAATTAGAGGCTATTAAGAATAAACTAGCTGAGAAGGATGTACAAGCTATAATATTTTCTTCGAAGAATATTAAAGAAGTGCACTTTGGCTCAGCCCAAAACTATGAGAAGTTGGACGAACAAGCAGTTCAGGTATTGCACTATTTATGTACGTATATCATACAGATTCAACTGGGACAACAATTTATTGATAACATGGAGGAAAGGCTAGAGCCGCACATGGAAATGGCCATAAAAATTTAGGCCCTGGCTAATTCTAGTATTCACATTCACCCCTTGAGTGAAATGGATCACGCTTGGTCAACTTCCAAAGTCATGTTGTGTAGTTATTTTCATAGGATGGACCTGGTGAGAGAAGGCTAAAAAATTCTTAATACTATCGATCAAGAGCATACTATTTCCAGGACTCATTTTAATACTCTTGCCGAGTTGGGCTTTTTGGACTTTATAGATGAGTGGGGTGAACCCTTGTCGAAAGAGCAATTGGAGATGACTTGGAAGAAGTTTTTAGAGGATACCTAAGAGATCAATGCCTGGGAGGAACCCATCATAGAAGTATAGGTATTGCCTCTAATGCTGAAATATACCCACCTAGAGATGTCATTGTATGAGCTGGCTCAGAGAGCAAAGTGCCTCAGCTTGGAGGATGTTCAGAACCTACGCTTTGTCTATGAATCCTTGAGTATGCCTAGCTTATTCACTACCCATGCTTGGGAAGAGGTGGTTGCATTTTATGAGGTTACCTCTGAGAGACTTAAAAAGTAGGTAGAGTGGGTAGTAGTGGAGTGTGCAACAGCAAAGAAGGCATCGGAGGAAGCAGAGCGAGCTAAAATCTTCAAAGTTGTGGTTGAAGTTAAAGCCAAGGATAAATCCAAAGTGGAGGCACGTTGGAAGGCATATAAACAAAGGAACAGCCAATGAAGGCAAGGGCAAGAAGACTCCATAGTAGCCCAATGGATAAAGGTATGGGATCGCTTGCATCCATACAAGCTGAATACCCCATGAGCCACCAAAAATATTGGCAGTTTTGCACTATGCCACATTGGAGTTTTAATAAATTTTTTGATTGTAATGTGAAAAGCATGATTCATATGTTGATATAGCATTTTGCTCAATTTCATATGTTGCAGTTATTTTTATGTTTATTTCTATTTTTCATGCATCCTTTGGCTTGAAAATAAATGGCTTGAGGCACTCTGATGAAAATAGCCTAAAAATAATTTGAATTGAATCACCCACAAAAATAGAGTATAAAAACGTCAAGTGAGCTTTGCTAAAAACAAAGTCACTTTCACCCTAAGTGTGGGGCGAAAGCATCGCATGCCCAAAGTTGAAGTGAAGGTGAAATAGTAGCAAAAGAAAAAATGGCCAAGTGTATAAGGCACCCAAGTTGTAAAATGACATTCACCCCAAGGATGGGGTGAAAGCCTTGTTCGCCCCATTGTTGGGTGAACGTATCTAAAAGTTTAGAAGAGCATCAAAAGACATAGGAACGCGTTCGCCCTAGGAGTGAGGCGAAAGGCTCGTTCACCCCTCTTAGGGGTGAACATCGTAAAAGGTGCGTTGTCAAAAGTTAATTCGGATGGAAAGGTCAAAATTAGTTTCACCCTCGTGGAGGGGCGAAAATACCATTTGCCCTTTTGAGAGGCAAACATACCAATGAAAGTGAATTTTGAGCGAGCGCATCACAAATATTCATTTCGAGCGAATGCAATGCAAAAGCAAATTTTAGACAAAAACATTATAAAGGCACGCATTCGGGCGAATGTGTTGTGGCAGTATATTTTGGGCAAATGCATCACGAAGGCAAGTTCTGGTGAAAGCATTTTTGTTCACCCAAAAGGGAAGGTGATAATATTTTTCACCCTTTTGAAGGTGAACGTAGATTTCAAAGTGGATGAAGCAACTTTTGAGGACTTTTTTAGCAAGGAAGCAAAGGATTGATTGCTGCTATGACCAAGGGATGCCATAAAAAGAATGAATGTGCATTCATTGATTGTCTAGTTTGGGAGAATCATGCAGTCAATAATATCCCGGGTTTTAAATAAGTGCCTAAGTCAAGCGAATGGTCAAAATTAAATGATTGAAGCAAAGAGTAACTCAGGTCATGAATCTCGAGAAAAAGAGACTATAGTCCTTAAAAATAGCAAGGATATTTTCATGATTTCCAAAGGGAGGCTCATTTTTTAGGATGGCAAATGTATCAAGTAAACGATCAAGCCTTGTGGTTTTCTATGCACCGACGTCCAGAGATGCTGATTTCCTGGAGATTTTTCCTTGAAATATGGATCATTGTTTCAAGAGGATGAATATTTAATATTTCCAAGGAAGAATTCTCTCGTTATGGTTTTTTATTTGGAAGCATTTTGTCTCCATATGTATTTAATGAAAGAGGCAAAATACTCTATAAATATTAATCAAATTTTCATTGTAAAGGAGGGTTAGACATTCTACGAGAAAAATTTTAAAGTTTTCTGCATCAATAGAAGACACAAGGCTTCTGAATTTGAAAGTGATCTTGTGTGTAATTTCCTTCTGTGTTCGTGCACTTCTCTTTTATATTCATGTTCCTTATTTGTTGTTAGATTTGAATTCTACATCTGAATTTAAATGTTTCTAATGAGGGAGTGAGTGTTGGAGTGTTACTTTGGAGGTTGTTATTACAATTTTATAAGTAAATTTTGTTGCTTCTCTTTTTTTATATGCTATTTCATGCTTGGGTGAATTTCCTACTGTTAGTCTGCCTCAAATCCTACACCTTCAACCTGTGGCCATATTTCCCATTTCTTTTCACAATTTCTAATTTCTTTCCTACAAATCTAGTCTTCAACCAGTGTAGGATTTATTTTGGGAGCCAGCCCTCTCTGGAGATTGACATGGAGGACATTTATTTCCTTCGGTCATTCAATGTTGGCCATATCTAGGGCACGCAAACATAGTTTTGTATGATTAGGAAGATATTTTACCAACACAAACCAAACTTACGCAATCCCAAGTAAGAAATTTTTTTATAAGGAAGAAGTAGGTTCTCTAAGATGTCATCATGATAGGATTTAAACATTTACATAGAGCTTAACCACATTTCATGTTTTACAACATTGCAAAAATTTCACGAGTGGACAAGAGTGGCTAAACTCACGTAGATGATCTAGGATTTACCTAGTACATCTCCATGGTATACAATATGCCTTCACATGGTCTTCCCATTTCCATGCACTCTCCATGAATGTTATACAACTTAACCATAGAGTTGGATTAACCTTGTCTCAGTCCCTCGAGACCTAGGGATGCTCATTTCCAAAACCAATTGTAAGTCATTCTCCAATTGTTCTTATAGCATAATGCCCTTGTGTGTAGTGGGTTACACCTCCATGGTGAACCATTAGTTATTATGTTCTTAGTTACATTCATCTCATTTATGATGTAGCTAAAGTGACCTCTATTCTGCATAAATAGATTCACATGGCACCAATAAGATTATCTACTCTAGTCACCACCACCAAATCCAACATGCCAATGAGTTCCAAACCTCTATGGTTGAATTAGAGTCTCAATTTACACCACCTAAAACCCCCTTCAAAATTATTTTATCAAGGAACTCATCCCATGTACCCAAGAGTTACGTCCTTTGTAGAAATTTTAGGTGATCTCATATTCCAAGGTTCAATTATAAGAGGTTATCACCTTTCCCCAAAAATTTAAACCCAAACCCTAGAATTAACAAAGAGTAACTATGCATTTTAACATAAAACAACATGCTTCCCTTCTTGACAATAACAATCATAATCTCAAAAAAACATCACCTTCCTTTTTATGTAAATAAGCATAACTTTAATGTAAACTAAATAGATATATATATAATTATTTCCATGTTAAACTCTAAGTAAATAAGGCTTTTTAAACTTATTCCTTTGTTTTCCTTTACTTTCCAACATCAATAAGTTATAACAAATAAGGAATAGTTATACATACTTAATTCATATGAATCATAATTGCAAAGGATTTTTTTTTCAAATTCTTCCATAATTACACATCATGATTAACGTATGGAATTAAATAAATACATTGCTTACAATACCATATTACATCTATGGATATTAATCATTACCAAATTTCATTCATCTCATCTATATCTAACTTTAATGTTCTCCTTTGATTTCTTACTAGTATCAAGGTTTCCTTGATCCCATCGAGAAATAAATGTCAATAGGGATCAGGAAAAATCCTCAAGTCATGATAGTGCATTCCTAAATGCATGCTAAAAATTCATTGCAACCAGTAAGCCAAAGAATCCCAAGACTTAATCTTTCAAGTTCTTTCTTAACAACCAAAATTAAATAAACATATTCTCTACTTATCACAAGCAAGAAGTTTATTCCCAAAATAAACCCCATAATTTCTTAGTTAAAACTAGACTCCGCATCCATTTCCCTAAACCTTGGTTTAAATACAACTTAATTCAAACCCACATATTTTCAATAATTGGAACAACTCTAAGTAAACCACATAAGCACATAGTCCATACCCCAAAGAGGACTATACCAAAACTACACTTTATGTAATTCAAAAAGCCACTTCTTTGCTTATAGTTATAAATGATATACCTATAAATTCAAAAAGGACAATAATAAGTAACTAAAGCACAACATCATTACTATATTACACAACTTTTATATTAAGGATGCTTTCCAACATAAGGTGACAATAATGCAGTCTTTCACTATCCAGCTAGAAAAGAAAAACAACACAACACAAATTTCTAGTGTGATATATGCATGATGAAGCTTTTATACTTTGCTATAGTCCCATTGGACCTTGTAGTGCACAAAAAACATCTTTATTATCCAAATAGTACTCACATAAACTTACAAGAAAACCTTGATAATGCCATTTGACCAACAATAAACCCAATTTAATCAATACCAAAAGAAAAGCATAATATATAAGCTCAACTAAAACTTGAGGCTCTTTTTTAATAGGAATTATAAACAACATATCACCTAGATATTTGAATGCATACAAAGGTACACAATTGGTTAGAGTAATGCATCTACAAAAAACCAAGAATTTTATAGAGTTTCTTTTAAAAAATGAAGACACAAACCCAGACAGGTATTAACCCCTATAATTTTAAATAAATTTAAGGAATACAAAAGCTTTTCATTAATTTATCATGTGCACACATTGAGCCACACATTAAAGCTACAACACTATTCATAAGAAGCATTTATTAAACAAAAAATGCACATTCCAACTTTTTAACTAAAGAAACCACAAGAATGGATTCTTAAGGAGCTTCAAAAATAAAAATGTTAAAAAACAATTCATACCCACACCAACTTATGTTTTCGCAAAATACAAAGAAGTCCAACCTGACCAACACACTTAGCACATATAAATATTAAATACGATAAGGGATATGCTAATAGATGAAATAAGGTTTTAGCCCAACCAACGTACACAAGTATAGCCATGCAATATTAAAAAGCACAGAGTAGCTACTCTCCAAACACCATTAACCAAAGTTAGTGAAAATGAAACCTACCTGAAACCTTTGCAAACTCTTCAATGATGATTTGGTGGTGTTATCGAGTTTCTGGTTCAAACACCTTGGTTCACCTTCTCCTCATGCTCCCAAATGCTCTCCCCCTTTTCTTTCTAAAAACCAAAAAACTCCTCAAGAAAGACCTCCCCCAACTCCCTCCTCCAAACGACCTACGAGCAACCTCCTTTCCCATCACCTGATTCCTTCGGGTGCATTCAAGGGACCACATTTAAAATAAAAACATATCACCCATTTTCATTTGTGAAGTAAGGAACCAAACTACAAGCAATAATTCATAAAAATAAACTATTGACATTCCAATAAATTAAATGACAACATTATTGCTTGACCAAAAGTTAATATCGTGAGCTAGTATTGATTATTAGCCAATACATTAAAAATAAAGGTATTAAGTCGTCTTAGTTAATGAACCTACCAAAAGAAACTCTTTCATTAAATTATACTTTGCAAAACCTAAAGCATTTGAAATATTTCTAACATAAAAATTATGAACTTCATTGCAATGGAAAGCTATCTTAAGAAATATTTTTTTTTCAAAGCATCCAAATAAATTAAAATCAAAGAAGTAACTTATTTATTAGAAATAATTTCATCAAATAAACATATATCAATCAAATGCACATAAGGTCTTTTAATGTTACCATTTCAGTTATTAACTTTCACTCCATTGACTCCGTTGTTTCTTTAAAACAACCTCCATGTCTATGGTTTATTTCCACATGCAAAACATGATATGCAACTACATGAGAGGAAATTATGTCTTCCTCAAAGCTATCACCTTTAAGAGCAATTATCATTTCTCTTTTGGCATCTTGTTCTTAGTGGTCGGTCCTCTCTTCCACCCACGAGAGTGACTATTCCTATAAACATGCAAATCTATTAGTAGCATCATATTCTTACATAAAACAATTGTTTACAACAACCAATCATCATATAGCTATACAATTCATCATTATAATAGTATATCAATTCACAAGTCCATCACATGAATAAGTTCACCAAGGGAAGGTCATGACACTTTCAATGTGATTTGAGAATTTGTTTGATGGTCTTCAAAATAGTTATGGAATCCTTTGTCAAAAAGATATATTTTTGTGCTCCAAAATATAAGATCTGATAAATATTCCTCCATAAGGATTTAGAGGATGCATAAATATTGGGTTTTTAGCCATATTATTATAGGTTCCAAATATCTAGGATATTGAGTAGTCTCAAATATTATATCAATTTAATATAGATGGTAAATATCAATGAACATAGCATTCATGAAAATAAAAATCATAAGGAAATAAATGTCCATTATCATTCATGAAATAACATGAAAAAAGTTACACTAATATTGCTCAAATTGTATACAAGCTTTTCAATATTCCTAATTCTTCAATACAATACATGGAACTTTATCTCCATAATATAACCTTAGAAAGGTGAATCTTGGACTCTTTGTCTATTGCTCTCCTCACATATCTAGGAGATGCAACCTTTCCTATTCCACACATAAGATAAGCCTCTCATTCCTTTTGGCTTCATATCTTGCCACTTGTATATATATGACTCTTGAATCACTATTTACTTGCACACTTTACTCTACGTCACTTACACACTCTTACTTGGACAAATACATAGTTTATTGTATAACACTTGCACACATTGTTACATGACACTTGTGCACACCCTACACATAGACACATGCATAAGGGGAAATATAAATCACACTCCTAAACTATAGATTCACATCTTATTCACATATTTACATTTGTACCATAATGTACCTTGGGGGTAAATTAGCATGCACCAAATAATTTAATATTCTCCAACACCCCCATGTATTATATTATTTGGAAATTGAAGAATTTAATATTCAATATTTGATTCTTGCATTTCTGATTTTGCTCTGACTTTGGCTCTACTTAAGATTTTGGTGTTGATCTACTATCCTATTTCTTGTAGTATTCATTAGAATTTCTTTGTGACCATAAAAACATTTCAAC
>JAQPPZ010008575.1:0-16112 GCA_028583015.1 Wollemia nobilis | reverse complement strand
AAAGTGTTGGTACAAAAAGTAGAGCATAGGATAAATTTGTAAACAACACAAAAATGAATAAATTAAAAATGATAAGAGGGAAGAAAAATAGAAGGAAGTTCCAATCCAACATGACATATTGGAAGAAGGGAAAATCATGGAAGAGAATATAGCAAATCCTAAACAAATATCAAAGGATTTCAATGAACAAGAGGAAGAAAATTCATCCTATCTCAACCCCAAATTTACCATTTTATCAAATTATTTATTACTTTTCCTGTACAAGTGCTTGACAACTACATCCTCAAAGGCCTGAAGGATATTTTTTTCCTCAAAAATTATATTAGCGATAAAAGGACTAGGATTTTGAGAACCTTTCACTAAATTTATGATATTAAGGGAATCACCCTCAATGATGACCTTACTATGCTTGATGCCAAACAACAAATAAATACCTTGGAAGAGAGCACAAGCTTTAGCAAAATGACTCAATTGAGGTCCCAACTTCTTAGCAAATGCAAGAAGGAATTCACTATAGCTATTTAAAATTAAACCACCTACACCTGCCTCTCTTGGGTTACCCTTAGAGTCCCCATCAAAATTGAGTTTAATCCAACCTATAGGGGTGGGTCCTAATAAATATGTCTTCTCTCACTCAAATTCAAATGGGTAGTAGACCTCAAAAAAAAATTAAACCTTAGATTATGATCTAGAGATAATTCCTTAGCAAAGGAACCTAAGTCCAAAGATATGGTAGAGGTGTTCTCCACTATTGTTGTAATTCTCTTAGTGCATATATAGAGGGTTGAATTGGCTTCTTTTTTATAAGCCCTCAAATTACTTATATGAGCCAAGCTAAATATCTAGAATAGATGAAGATGAGGAGAAAATAAGGGAGGGTCCCACTGGTATAAAAGATCAAACATTTGAAAGGGTTATACCCAACAAAAACCAATCAAATTAAAAATGGATGAAAATACATCCTTATATAATGGACACAAAATAAAAATATGTTATACTAACTCAAAAACCAAACCGAAGAGGTAACACAAGTTTGGAAAAATCATACCTTGGGATTGTAGATAATCTATGATCAATATTTTATTTTGTATAACAAGAAATTAAAAAATATTTACCTTAGGGGTTAATTCCTTCCACCAAACCAGTCTACTTGGGAACCAAGACAGGCTAGGGTCCTCTAGGAGGAAATATGTCAGTTTCATAGAAACTACTTCCAAACATTTCACCTTCTAGAAAATATTATCATCTTCATTAGTAGATGTGATGACTTAGAACTTTAGTAGGTTTGAGATCTTCATAATGGTCATTTTATCAACAAGAGATAAGTTGATACTAAATAAAACTCTCCATTTCTTCCTATGATTTGTAATTTTTATGTAATCTTCAACCTTAGAACCAAAGGTACATCTGCAAAAGTCTTCAACCACTACCAATTCTAGGAGTGAAGCCAATAGTTGATCCATTAGCTAGGTATCTAACCAAAAATCAATTAGATGGCTATTACCCACATTCCATCTTCCTCCCTTTCTAATTTTGCTCTTGGAATTACATAGACTAAGCCAAAAGGCCAACCTAGAGTTTGGGATGACATCCAATAAAAATTCCTCCCTATTATTTAGATATTTTACATTTATAATATTAACCATATCAACCTATTCATTCTAGGTTAGGCACCAACCTTGTTTAGCAACTAGGATCTTATTCATTTTGTCCATCCTTCTAAGACCTAGACCTCCAAGCTCCCTTCTATTATAGATCTGATTCTATGCTACTAAGTGGAATCTCTTCTTCTCCTCTAATCTAGACCATAATAAAGACTTTTGAATTTTCTTGATCTTCTGCACTATTTTACCTAACATCTTGAACAAGGACATAAAATAAACTAGAATACTCTAAAGTGTAGATTTCACCAAAATAGCCTTATATGCCTAGCTTAATAGAGCTCCTTTCTAGTTGGTAAGTTGCATTGCACCCTTTCCATTATTGGATCCCATAAAGATTCATTTGCACCTCCCTTTAAGAACAAGAAGCCCAAAGTATGTCAATGGAAACTCCTCTATCTCATAGCCTAGTTCCATTGTTATTCTTCTTTGCTTGAGAATCAAGGAATTCAAGAAGCATTTACTATTTAAAAGTTAACCTTCTACCCCATTGCCTCTTCATAACAAATGAGGATTTATTTGATTATTCGAGCTTGAGGAATTGAGGTAAGGAATGAGAGAAGAGTATAATTTGTGAATTGATGATAGAATATCGATTCCATGCTCAAGGATGGTTTGATACCAACAATAGAGGAGGAGGCTTTAAAAGACCTACCTAATGCTTTTGCCATGAGAATAAATAGATAAGGAGAGAGTGGATCTCCCTGATAAATACTATGGCAACTACAATACCCATTATGGTAGCTATTGATAAGCACTAAAAATATAGCTTATGAAATGCAAGTTTTGATAATAAAGATCCATCTCCTATCAATGCTAAAATTTTAGAGGATCTTAAGCAAAAACTCCCATGAGACCCCCTCATAGGACTTGTTCATGTCTAGTTTTAGAATAGCTCCTAATCAACCACTTTTGTCCACTGAATGTATTAGTTCATTAACTAAAATAACTCCATCCAAGATCTAACGACCCAAAATGAAGCCATTTTGAGTAGGACCAATCAGACGAGACAAGAGAGGTTTAACCTTGTTAGCCAAATATTTCATAAAATTTTTAAAGATAGTATTGTAGAGGCTAATAGAATAGAGATCTTTGAACTCAATGACGTCTCTTGATTTAGGAATTAGAGCTAATAAAGTATCTTTTAAAGCCCTAGGGAAAATCTAGTATATTTAACTTCAAGTAGAGCTTCATTGATCTCCCTACCAAAGATATGCCTGAACCTCTAGAGAAAGGCTAGGAGGAAGCCACTCGGACTAGGGGCCTTTAGTCCTTCCATGGAAAAAAGTATTTTCTTAATTTCATCATCATTAAGCAAACTATTGATATTACTATTAACTTCTTCCATCACTAGGTAAGGAATTCTTTTAAGGAGTTTTTCTTCCACAAAAGCATTTCTAGCACTCATATTGCATAGGAGAGATTGAAATAAGGAGATAGCCTCTACCCTATTTTCTTGGATATTCCCTATTTTAGAACCATTCACTTTATGAAACTTCCTGATCCAATTATGACTTTTGTGGTGAAGAGCTAAGGAATGAAAAAAATTGTATTTCTATCTCTATCTCTATGCCAAAGAGCTCTAGATTTTTATCACAAAAACATTCCTCACTGCTCATGACATTATGAAGCTCAACCAAGATTCTTCTCTCCTCCAATCTATTATTTTGTGAGGGGACATCCACTTCCAATGAAGATTGAATAGCCTATAATAGGGATTTGAGATCCTTTTCTTAATTTGGAAGTCCTCAAAGACTTATTTGTTCTAATATTTTAGATTTTTTATTAGTCTCAACTTAGCAACCACCTGATTAGTACATGGGCCAAAGAATCTAGTGTTCCACTATTCCCTAATACTTACCTCCAACTCCAAATGAGAGTGCCACATGGCTTAAAATCTAAAGGATCTTAGGATGAAAGGAGTATTAGAATCATTATCAAATAGGGGTTAATTTAATGAAAAGTATATGTGTAACTCAAAATATTAGTATAACCTAATAACACAATATTACTATTATTATTTAACCCAAGATAATAACTAATTTAATACAAGTTAGATCTACTACTTAAAATAAAATAAATATATTAAAAAAACTGAAGCGTTGGGCTTTGGCAAGATGGTTTTGTTGGGTTCCCTAGAAATTTTGGCCCTTCCTAGAAACTTTTTTCTAATCAAGCTCAGTTGTGAATATGATTCGAGAAAAAATCTTGAAGATGGTTCGTGGTTCGGTTCTTTGACAAGAAGGGCCTATTTCTTAGAATATGAGGGGTGGATTTTAACCCTACAACTCATAATTTCAATTTAGTTCCCATTTGGGTTAAATTACCGAACTTTCCCACCCATCTCTGGCATGTTAGTGTTTTCAAAGTGGTGGTAAAAACTATCACATACTTTATCTCCTTTGATCACTTCTCAAATTCTTTGGATCGAATGTAGTATATGAGAATGTGCATTTTGGTGAACATTGAGAAGAAGCTACCAAGCTCAGTCAAAATTATTTCTCATTTAGGTAGTTGGATTAAATCCATAGAGTATGATAATAAGCCTCAGGATTTCCAAGCTTGTGGGAAAGGTGGCCACCATAAAAATTGTTGCCTGCTTTGGTTGATTTCTAAGTTTGTGGTTCGTCCTATGGAATGATGGATTCCCAAAAAATAACTAGTGGCTTCAGAAGGTAAAGAAAGGTTCTCTTTCCCGAAATAGATGTCGAGGCCCCAAGATGGTAGGGAGTAGGCCATTCAAGAAAATGAACTTCTTCCTTCTAGTTTCGAGGATGTGGATGAGGAATAATCTCTCAAAATTTTGGATTTGGTTCTGGATTCAAGTGATCTTGAGAAAAGGGAGGTAAGTCTCCTATATGTTCCCCTGTAAAATTATTTTGACTATTTGGTTGTGGAGAAGCCTATTTTTAATAGTTAGTAGAGTATCATTCGTTGGATTCCTCAAAGCAAAAGAGAAAAAGTTTATTGGCTTATCCTAAGCCAAGGACGAGGAGTCTATTGGTCTCTCTGAAGCCAGTTATCCCTGGACCTATTTTTTAGGAAGGCCCCCCTAGCCCTAAAACTAGGATTCAGTACTATATTATCCCAATTGGTAAAAGAAAAGTTGAAAGGCCTAAGAAGAGTGAGTTCAACTCTACATCAGGTATCGGGGCCCTTCCTTGATTTGATCTAATTTTTTTTAAAACTTGAGGTGTAGTAGTAGGCATCTCAGTCTATATGCCTTTAAAATCATCCCTTCCATGGGTTTTTGAGATGTCTCGGGTTGTGATTTGTGTTGCAATTTTTTTGTGACTATGCCCTGCTATTGGAGATTTTTTTTATCTAGTTCATTCCTTGCTTCCAATTTCGCTTTACCTCCAACATTGCTTCTATGTTCCCTGGTGCTTCAAGGTTTCCTTTTTCTTGGATTCTAGTTTTCTTCATGTGGTTTTCAAATCCCAGAGTAGTTTATGATCCGATTTTCCCTGAGGCTCTTTTAATTATTATTGTAGATGTCATTTTTTGCTTGTTAGGGGAGTGTTCAGGGTTTGAATTTGAAGCATTTTCTTTGGATGCATGGTTCCTTTAATTTCAAATTCAATTTTTTGTTGGTACACTATGTCATGGTGTACTTTTCATTCCATGTTGTAAGGTTTATCAACTTGTTCAGAGCTCCCTTATCTATTGGTTTTTTATTTTTCTAGGGTTTTGGATTTGCTGTAGTGGCTTACAATTGTGGAGTGAGGCCCACATGTTTATGTGGCTGATTTTATCTATTTAAGATCTTTCTGGTTTAGCATTAAGAGTATTGGGTCTTTTTTGGACCCTTTGAGAGGATTGTTATTGGTGGGTCCCCATTTATGAGATGTTTTCTTTTGGTATATTTGTGTTTGTTGGTATGCTTGAAGGTATTTATTTTTAAATCCTTTGTGGAGTTGATGTAAAAGGTTGAGGGATTCCTTTCAAAACCCTCTTTTCATAATAGTACCAAAAAATATATCTTCTTATAAATGCTTCTTAAAAATATTCCTATGGGAATCAAAGTCATTTTATGGGATCGTTAGGTTGGAAAATTTAAAAAAATTAGAATAAAGGCAAATGAAGACTAAGATAATATATTGGTCAAACTCTACTATAATTTAAACTTTTGTAAGGTGAACCAAAGTATGAGATGTTTTTTTTGACACCACCTATGTAGATTGGAACCACCTTAACCTGGCTAATGAGAAGAATAGTATATGAATTGAAGCCATTGAGAAGGATAGCATATGGGAATATTGAAGCCAACAAAAAGGGATGATAAACATTGATTTTGATGCCATCAAAAAGGATGTGCATCCACCCAACTTCGATAGTTCACAGATGGTGGTTGTTGTGATTTGGGAATAAATATTCTCTAGTAGGTTTAAAAGGGTTAGTAGATCCTATGCTATGAGAGTAATGAACGATGGTATGGGATGTCATTATAGGTTATCGTATGAGGTAGTACATGAAGGTACTTATGATTCATGATCTAGTTATGAAATAGCTAGTAGTAACTCAAGACTAGGGAAGCTAGTCCTTAGGTTTGGAAGGTCCAGTAGTAGATGGTATGGGATATCTTATCATCAACTACAATGTGATCTGAGATACCTAGAACCAAAGCTAGAGTATTGATGGGCCTTGATAGCATCCATAGAATGATGGACCGCCATCAGGCACTTGGTATAACAATGATAACTCTAGCATAGGTTTAAAAGCTTAATCATGAACCAAGACAAAGAAAAGGTTAGTGGACCAATGTCCTCCATGTTACAAGATGAGAAAATATGTGTCCACCCTTCTAGGTGATATGGTCCCTGGAAGGATAACCCCTTATCGAGAATCCAAAAATTGAGCCAGGAGAAGGTGGGTCTCATTAATGACAACCTATTGTGGAAAATTGGCCAATCTCAAGCACTCATGATTCCATTTGCAATGATGTTTTATCTCAGAGTGTGGAACCTTATGCCTATGTACTAATATAAAGTTGGGTCTACGTGTGTCAGTTTATGACTTTGTTTTTAAAATAAATCAAAATTTTGAATTTGAGATTTTGACAACTAGGTGAGTAGAGATGGGTTGTTACAGTAGACATAGATTGTTAAATATAAAAGAGTTGAGAGAAGAGTCCCCAAATAGAGGAATGACCTCTTTGGAAATAAAAACTCTATCCAATATAACTTGTATGTGATGGCTCCCTAGGCATTTTTTACTCCATGTATATTTGTAACCTTTCAATTCTATGTCCATGAGCTCCTGATTATTGACAAAAGTAGCAATTTCTTTCATACTTCTCAAGATTGTAGTATTCCTCCCTTCTTGTCTGATGGGTACAATGAAGAGTTGAAGTCTCATGCTAGAATCCAAGCCTCATTTTTAAAATATTCTCTCATTGAAGTAAGTGTGGACCAAAGACAATTTCTATTTGTTTTGGACTTAAAGGTCTAAATGTAGGTCAAAATCCATTTTTGACTTGAAGACTTGCAACAAAACAATATGTTAATAATTCTATCTGTTACCAAAAGGGCCAATCCAGTGACTTTATTGTGGTTCCATAGACACAAGAGAACCCCCAAGGCTCCTAGTGCCGAACTGACCACAAAGTTGACCTCCTTGTGCAGAAGAATTATATCTTGATAAACCTCCTTTCTCAAAGAAGATAAAACCCTTTGTTTTGAGGTTCCATTCAGACCTCTAATCTTCCATGACAAGAACCTCATTTATGGATTTTGTGAAATTTTTACCCCTTATCGTGCAATATTAAAACTATTTGTCTTTGTTAATTTTCCATATATAACCTTATAAAAATAATAAAAAAGACAAATATTATATTTTATATTTATTTAGTTATTTATATATATTCACAAATTCATTTACATAATTATATTTTCTTATGATATTCTATCGTGGATTAAACCTATATTTTTTTTTATGAGCAAGATTTTTTTAATCTTTTAAATATAACCAAGCGAATTAAATAAAACAAAACTTTGGTGTGAACATGGATGTCGACGCGCATTATATGAAAAACATGACGTTAACAAAAAAAACCATGGTGTGAATATTGATGTTAAACAATAATTTCCGTGTTACGAAATATTATATAAAAAATAGTGATATTTTAATACATGGTGTGAATATAGATGCTAAACAATAATTTTGGTGTTACGACATATTATATAAAAAATATTGATATTTTAATATAATTTTAAGTTTAAATCATCGAAAGGAAGAAGAAATTTGACCTTTAATTATACTACCCATATTAATTAAAAAAATATTAATATTTTTTAAAGTAATATTGTTTATATCCATCTACTATAAGATTAAACGGGGATTACATGACAAATAATGTAAATGACATCCTTACAAATAAACCACACTCACATAAATAAAATATTAATATCTTATTATTAAAGTCCATTATTCTCCAATAGATTTAAAAACCGTGGAAGGTTTTCGTGTATGATGGAAAGGAATAAACTTCAAATATTCCTCACTTCTTTAACTTTTACGCCAGATAAATAGAATTTTAGTGTTTGATATGTATAATATATTTGTAAATGAAACCATGCATGATAGAAAGGAATAAAACTTCGGATACTATCACTTACTCCTTTAACTTTTAGGCTATATAAATAGTATTTTAGTGTTTGATATATATAATATATTTGTAAATAATATTGTATTTTTTTTATTTGGTGGATAATTTTTTTGAAAACAAAGCTTTACTACAATTTTAAAAAATGATTTGATATTTTTTTTTTTTTTTCTTAATTATTTAAGAACAAATTAGAATATATTTCTTTATTAATAAGAATATTATATTATAGTGTTAATATTATTTAATATTTAAAAAGTAAAATGAGGTGGATAAGAAATAAAGTATCCGTAATTGAATATATATAAGAATAAGGAATAAATTATCTGTAATTATACATAAGAATAGAAACTTTTAGCAACAAAAAGACAATATTTATATCTTGTTGCAATACACTAGATATCAACATTCATCTATGGTAGACTCTAGTATATGAAGAAATTATTGGTGTGTTTTATGTGATATCTTCAAAAGTATTCAAAGAAAAAATAGAAGTAATCAAAACCTAAATCTGCTCATCATTGTTAATTGTCTTCTTTTTAGTTTTTTGTTGGATCTTTTGAAGATCTTGAACCATATGAGAATATTGATGAAGTCTGTCAATAACATATCGTGGTGTGCTGGAAGTTCCATAGACTTGGAAATGAATGTCTCCCACATGTAACCAAACATCAAAGGTCAATTATGCTAAAAATATATCCCATGGACTAGCAGATCTAGTAAACATCTTTTTGTATCTACACATCTAAATGTGCTTCTAATATCTAGTGAAAGAGGGAAATAGAAAAGAGTAAAAAACATCCCAAATTTTGGGGTACTGATCTAGCTGAGAAAAGCAAGGAGATAGAGCTTCTAATATCTAGTGAAAGAGGGAAAAATAAAAGAGTAAAATACATCCCAAAAAAAAATAGCCATGTCACAAAACCAAAAAAAAGTGAATTAGAATTTCTAAAGCATTACAAAAATTGCATTAAGGGGGAATGTGTAAAATTGTTGCCATACTTTCAAAAGTTGGAAGTTTTTGATGCAAAATCCACCATCCAAGAAGTTAGGTTTTGGATTCAATGGGAATTTTCTAAATTTAAGTAGCAAGAAAATACCATTAGGCATTGGTAATATTCACTTGCCACTTGACGTTGAGCTTAGAGTCTAAAGAAGAAAGATACAAAAGATGTTTGTATATCCAATTAGAAGTAATGGAAGAGATTATATGACCATTAAGCCATCTCTAGTCATTCCATATATTATGGGTAGTTGTTCCCAACTTTATAAGGATCTCATAAGGAATGGAAGCCACAACTAGGCCATAAGACTCTTTGAACCTAGAGTGAAGGGAACAATAATTACATATCTAGTTTCAAGTAAGAATAGAGTAGCTACTCAAATCTCAAATATCTCTAATTATGTTAATACTTTTCTTCAAAAAATATAGATCTTGAAAATCATTGCATATAGCTAAATATTTATCATTATAGAGGATAAGTTTATTCCACCAAAGACTATTTAGACCATTACTCAGACCATGTCTCAAGGAGTCGGACTTCCAAACTAATAAATGAGAAATTGATTGCCAATATTTTCCAATTTTGGGTAGCAAGAATAAATCATTTAACTATAAAGTAAGGTGCATTAAGGACCTTATCATCCCAAGTGGTTTCTTTCTATTTACCTTTGTGAGTAGCTAGTGAGATTCTGTAATGAAATAGGTGTTTCAAAATTCCATCACTAGTGATGGCTCTAGCAACCCATTTTGCAACCTAAACTTTTGCTTTGGATAAGAGGATCAATGATGCCTAGACCTCCTAAAGCCTTAGGTTGAGTAGAAATATTCCATGAGATGGTAGTCACTCCCACCTCCTCATCCCATTTGGTCCATAAAAATTTACAAATGGCCTGATTTAATTTGTTATAGTCTACCTTAGGGGCCATCTAGTAAGAGGAGTAATAAACATGAGAGGTTGCCATAATTTTATTCGTAACTTGAATTCTTCCTATTAAGGAAAGAAATCAATTTAGCCAAGCATTAATTTTTTTGAAGTCTTTCCATAACCTATTTTTGCATATCCTTAGGAGAGATATTAATCCCAAAGAGAGTTCTCAAATAACACACAATCATACCATGAGGGATGATCTTTCACTCAGTTGAGGAGTTGTAACCACAAGGGGAGGAAGAGGTATATAATAATTTAGTTTTAGAGTCATTTATATGAGATCCATAGACACCACAATATAGTTAAACAATCTCTATAGTCGTATCCACCTCCTGTTGGGTATTTTGAAGAAAAATAAAGGAATCATCAACATAATGTAATTTAAGAGCATGCTTATACCCAAGAAGCTTAATACCTTGAATGAGGTCATTTGAATGAGCCTTATGAAGAAGATAACCAAGATCATTTGTAGCCAAAATATACAAAAAAAGAGCAAGGAGGAAACCTTATGTAATATAACGTTTGAGAGGGAAGGAGGGGAAAGAGATCCATTAACTTGAAAACAGGTTGAAGCATCACCAAAGACTATACCAATTTGGTTACAAAATTTTGGACCGAAACCAAGCTAAGAAAGCATACTAAGAATAAAATTCCATATGATATTATCATAAGCATTGTCAAAATCTAACTTAACCAAGATATAGTCTTTTTGTTTCTAAAGCTAAAGATATATCATTATGGAGGATAATTTTATTCCACAAAAGACTATTTAGACCAATGCTCATACCATATCTCAAGGTGTTAGACTTCTAAACCAATAAATGAGAAATTGATTTTCAAGGTTTCTCTTGCACATATTCCATTAAGATACATTGGATGTCATCCCTTGCCTCCACTATAAAAAATTAAGAGAAATAAACTACAAAATGATTCATGATATCTTTAGAGTCAAAAAAAGAATGATCTAAAGGGTCGTCCAACTCAGTGATCCTTTCCAAAATATTCTTATGTCTAAAGTAGTTAAAAAAAATTAGTTCCTTTATCTCCTTGGGAGATCCAATTGAGGAAATATCTAACATGCACCCCTCTAGCATGGCAAGACTCATAAAATCTAGCCTGGTTTTCAATATTAGCTAGATCACATTGAACAACAATGTTAGTAGGGTCTTCTCACAAAAGAACTTCTCACACTCGTGTTGTAGAGGAGATATTGGAAGAAGGAGACATCATCCACCCTAAT
Organism: Wollemia nobilis; assembly: GCA_028583015.1. Taxonomy (NCBI): domain Eukaryota; kingdom Viridiplantae; phylum Streptophyta; class Pinopsida; order Araucariales; family Araucariaceae; genus Wollemia; species Wollemia nobilis. The sequence continues at coordinate 4,676 of JAQPPZ010008575.1, read as the reverse complement.
TTCGTAGATATCCCCTATATTAGAACCATCCACTTTATGTCTTCTATGGTAAAGAGTTATGGAATGAAAAAAAATTGTATTTCTATATCCATATTTGAGCCAAAGAGCTCTAGATTTGTATCATCAAAAAATCTCTTCACTGCTCAGGATATTATGAAGCTTAGCCAAGACTCTTCTCTCCTCCAATATATTATTTTGTGAGAGGACATCCACTTCCAATTAAGATTGAATAGCTTGTAACTAGTATTTGAGATCCTTTTCTTAATTTGGAAGTCCCCAAACACTGATTTGTTCTAATATTTTAGATTATTTTAATAATGTCAACTTAGCAACCACTTGATTAGTACATGGGCCAAAGAATCTAGTGTTCCACCATTATCTAATACTTACCTCCTATTCCATATGAGAGATCCACATGGCTTAAAATCTAAAGGGTGTTAGGAAGAAAGGAGTATTAGAATCATTATCAAAGAAAAAATAGCTTATCATTGGACGTAATCTTAGAAAAGAAGTTGAGAGAAGAGTCCCCAAATAGAGGAATGAACTCTTTGGAAATAAAATCTCTATCCTAACTTGTATGTGATGGGCCTCCACACATCTATTACTCCACGTATATTTGGAAACTTTCAATTCTAAGTCCATGAGTTTTTTATTATTGATAAAACTAGCAAATTCTTCCATACTTCTCAATATTGTTGTATTTCCTCCTTCTTTTCTGATTGGTATAACGAAGAGTTGAAGCCTCATGCTAGAATCAAAAACTCATTCTTAAAATATTCTCTCATTGAAGTAAGCATGGACCAAAGATAGTTTCTATTTTTTCTAGAGTTAGGGATCTAAATGTTCGTCAAAATACATTTTCAACCTGAAGACTTGCAATAAAACAACATGATAATAATTCTATCTATTACCAAAAGGGTCAAGCTAGTAACTTTATTGTGGTTCCATAGACACAAGAGAACCCCCAAGGCTCCTTGTGTTGAACTGACCACAAAGTCAACCTCCTTCCAAACCACATTTTTTACCTCATCTACCTTGTTTATATCCATATTTATCTCTTGCAAAAGAATTATATCTAGGTAAACCTCCTTTCTCAAAGAAGACAAAACCCTTTTCTTAAAGGTCCCATTTAGATCTCTAATGTTCCATGACAAGAACCTCATTTACGGATTTTGTGAAATTTTTTACCTTTTCTATTAATGTTTCATGATGAGAGGAAGAGGTATAGAAAAATTTAGTTTTAGAGTCATTGATACGAGATCCAAAGATATCACAAAATAGTTGAACAATATATTTAGCCGTATACACCTCTTGTTGAGTATTTTGAAGAAAAATAAGGGAATATTCAACAAAATGTGATCTAAGAGCATGCTTATCCTTAAGAATCTCAATACCTTGAATGAGGTCATCTGAATGAGTCTTGTGAAAAAGATAACCAAGAGCACCGGTAGCCAAAACATACAAAAAAGAGTAATGTGGCAAACATAGCTACTATAATGTTCAAGAGGGAATGAGGGGGAAAGAGATCCATTAACTTGAGCACAAGTTGAAGCATAACCAAAGAGTATACAAATTTTGTTATAAAATTTTGGACCCAAACCAAGCCAATAAAGCATACTAAGAATAAAATCCCATCTGAATCTATCATAAGCTTTGTCAAAATCTAAATTAACCAAGAGAGAATCTTGATTGGATTTGATACCCCGTTGCAAATTTTATGAGGCCATCATAATATTATCTAAAATATAACATGCTTTAATAAAAGTAGATTGTTCTAGGTGAACAATCGCTTGAGTAATAGTTTTAATTCTTAAGTCTATAGCTTTAGCAATGATTTTGTATGAAATATTAAGGAGGGTAATAAGTCACCAATTGGAGGTTTTGTTACAAGTTGTACCTTTATAAATCAACTTGATAAGACCTTCATTGATATAAGCTTCGAGATAACAGTTATGAAGATCTTCCAGGTAAACATAATGAAGATCAGAGGAAATAATATGTTAAATTTATTTATAAAACTCCATTGGAAGACCATCCAAACAAGGAGCTTTATCATTCTTCATAGAAAAAAGAGCAGTTTGAAGATAGTTCACAAAAAGAGGATATCCAAGTTTATCCTAAATAGTAAGGTGTACTAGGGGGAAATATTTTCTTGCACATATTCCATTAAGATACACTGGATGTCATCCCTTCGCTCCACTATAAAATATTAATAGAAATGAAAAAATATATATTTATGATATCTTTCAAGTAAAAAAATAATGACCTAAAGGGTTCTCAAACTCAGTGATCCTTTCCAAAATATTCTTATGTTTGAAGTAGTTAAAAAAATTAGTTCCCTTATCTCCTTTGGAGATCCAATTGAAGTGAGATCTAACATGCACCCCTCTAGCACAACAAGACTCATAAAATCTAACTTGATTTTTAATATTAGCTAGATTGCATTGAACAATTATGTTAGTAGGGTCTTCTCATAAAAGCACTTGTTGCACTCATCTTGTAGAGGAGATATTAGAAGGAGACATTCTCCACCCTAATTTCATGGATATCACCTATTTTATAACCATCCAATTTACGAAACTCCCTGATATCATTATGATTTCTATGACAAAGAGTTAAGGAATAATATCTGCATCATTGAGCCAAAGAGCTCTATATTTTTATCACCAAAAAACTTCTTTATTGCTCAGAAAATTATGAAGTTTATCCAATAATCTTCTTTCCTCCAATATATTATTTTGTGAGATGACATCCACTTGCAATTAATATTGAATATCCTACAACTGGGATTTGAGATCCTTTTCTTAATCTAGCAGTCCCTAAAGACTGATTTATTTCAATCTTTTAGATTTTCATTTTATAAATATAAACTTAGCAACCACCTGATTAGTACATGGTTAAGAGAATCTTGTATTCCACCATTCCCTAATACTTACCTCTAACTCCAAATGATAGAGCCACATGGTTAAAAACCTAAAGGGCCTTAGGAAGAAAGGAGTATTAGAATCATTATCAAAGAGAAAAGGGTTATGGTCAGACGTGATCGTGGGCAAGGAGTTGAGAGAAGAGTACCCAACTAGAGAAATGATATCTTTTGAAATAAAAACTCTATCAAATATAACTTATATGTGATGACTCCCCAAGCATCTATTACACCATATATATTTGAAACCTTTCAATTCTAATTCCATGAGGTTTTGATTATTGATAAAAGTAGCAAATTCTTCCATACTTTTCAAGATTGTTGTATCCTCCCTTCTTGTCTAATGGGTACAATGAAGAGTTGAAGTCTCATGCTAGAATCCAAGCCTCATTCTTAAAAGCTTCTCTCATGGAAATAGGCGTGGACCAAGGATGATTTTTGTTTGTTCTGAAGTTAGGGGCATAATTGCTGGTCAAAATCCATTTTCAACCTACAGACTGCAACCAAACAATATGTTAATAATTCTATTTGTTACCAGGATTTTTCAAACTTTTTAAATATAACCAAGCGAATTAAGTAAAACAAAAAAAAAATGGTCAGAACATTGATGTTAAACGATAATTTCTATGTTTTTTCCTTTTCCTTTTGTTCTTATAAGAATATTTATCTACGACTCTTTATCTCCTAAACCTAAAGGTCAGTCGACTTGCATGTGAAGAACTCGAGAGACCATAAATCCTATAAGTGCGATCTGTAATTTTGTCTTAACACAATGTTTTCGAGTCTAATATGTGTGTGATTTTGAAAACTCTACTGTATGAACAATATAATCCCAAGACAGGCTCCAAGAACCACAAAGAGGGAAACACAAAGAAAACAAAATTGAAAAATGGACAGTTTATTTATAAGATATAAATAGTCTTCGTTGAAACATCAAAACGAAGAAGACGGAGAATCCATTTTTTTTATTTCCGAAATCCGCATAACTGCATCCATTGTTGTCCATGCAAGTGCAACGTAATGCCTGCCTCTCATACCCTGCAGAGCCACAAACGGAAATTACATATTACCAAGTGGTTACAACAAATTGAAATGGATTTAAATAGTCTAATATATACGTTATGTATCGGAGCAAGTAAGGCTTACTGCTCATAATCGATGATGATTTTGCCTTCGTCCGGATTGGCAATATCGGCGAAGGCGTCTGCAGATAAATCGACAGTGCCTTGACAGCCAGCAGGACAGTAGTCGACAATTTTGACGACAATGGATCCGCTTTTGCAAGGCACTGCAACGCCCTGGTTTGTTCCGCTGATGCAGGTGATTCTGTATTGTCTTCCGCAAGCGCCTCCGTTGTCCCAGATTGCATCGCTTGCTGCCGCGAACAGATTGCCTGGTGGAAACTGTGACGGATCGTTTCCATAACAAGCCGATGCTGCCAATGCCATTGCCATTACAATCATCATCACCATAGTCGACACATCTTTATAGGTAACAACGCATGTTTTGCACAAAAATATTATAATGAAAATTACGATGAAACAGCAACCCAAGTCAATCGATGCTACTTACGGACATATGGAGGAGTGTAAAATGTGGCCGTTGCCTGCTCACCCATACAACAATACAAACCGCACAGAAAACTCGTCACATATAAAATTCTACTAACAATCATCCCACCCGCCATTTTTTATTTAACTCTTCTTAACAGAAATAACCTGAACTCCAACCTCTGGAACTCTCGTGCTCAACT
>JAQPPZ010008574.1:0-15805 GCA_028583015.1 Wollemia nobilis | reverse complement strand
GAAAGCACGAGATTCCGGGCAAAGGAAACACTAGCTATGCAACATAAGACGAAAATGTAACGCTTTGATCCTATGCACTAAAACAGAGAAAGGAGACAACTTGGAAACGAAAGACAAGATGTAAAGAAATCACAGCCCTCTTTATTCAAATATCTTATCCTCGGTTACATAGACGTCTCCTCCCCTTTTGGGGGCTAGGAGCGTTAAATTTGTCTTCATTACAATGTGTGACCTAGTCTTCCTCTTCCCGCGTGCCCACGATTGCAATGGGCGGGCCAAGATGTTGCCGTCGCTGATGTGGATAAGTTCTTCACCTCTGATTGCTTTTCCTGCAATCAAAGAAACAATGAAAATGTCAGTAGCACCTGCTGCAAATGAAAGGGGTTCGTTCTCTAAAATCAACGAAATACGCATGTAAACATCTGCCTGAAACAGTAAATACAGTAAGTCCAAATGGCTTGAAAACTTGACAGAAGACGGAAAATGTTACCAAAAGGCCATTGCCCCTGAGACAGTCGGCCAATCTGCTTTTACCTGGTAATCGTCCCTCGGAAGGACGATTGCTGCTGTTAATCGTCCCCTGGAAGGACGATTGCTGCTGTTAATCGTCCCTTGCAGGGACGATTGATACTGTGTTGAAGAAGCCGACCTGCCGCTGCTCCAATGTCGATTCTCGAGACCTGCAAAATGCCTGCAAACAAGGGGTTATGTAATTGGGGCCATTTTGGGACGACCCAGATGGTCGGATTCTCCCAATTTGGCCTCCATCACCGAGAAATTGGACGTTGTTACCTGCAAGTCAGTGGGACAACCAAAATAACAAAAGCATGATAATATTCGATGAAAACCTTTTGAAATCAAGATTCAAGATTCTGAACTATTGAACAGCAGAGAATAACATGGAATATGAACAAATGACAGAAAATGAACTACAACTAAATCCAAAAGGTGCGGGGTGCCCAAGTGGGCAGCCCACAGATGGAACTTGATTTTGGCACCAATCCACTTGGGATGGGCCCAAAATCTCTTAGGAGTGGGGGGTCGGCGAATTGGTTGGTTCAGGTGTCCATGTGTTGGATTTGGGTCGGGTTCGAGCTTCCAAAGGCCACCCAACAACCTCCCTTGCAAAAGAGATTGGTGGATGTGGGAAGATGACTAAAAGGGGATGCAAGTGGGTCTCCAATTCGGCAGCACTTCGTTGCTTGAAAACTCCTTCAACCTTTATATTTTGGGTGAGAAAAGTCCCACCTTTTATAGACCCAAGGGGTCTCTTTTGGGAGGGAAGCACAAATGCCATGTGTTGGTCATAGGCGCCATGTGGCAGTCTTGTCTTCCCATGAGGGAGGGGAGTCCTCCATTGACTTGTGTTTTCATAATTGCTTCTTGTGACAGTCCTCTAACGGCCCTTATGTCCACCTACACACGCGTGCAAGGCAGGAGTCATCAACTGACTGTTCTAGGCTGCCACTTGGCGTCGTTTGTCGTTTTGCCCGTTAAACTTGGTAATCGTCCCTGGGTGGGACGATTACAACAATCGTCCCTGGGTGAGACGATTGCAAGTTAGTAATCGTCCCTGGGTGAGGCGAGTCCTTGGGCAAAGTGTCTAAATGTACCAAATTGCTTCCTCGACCTTACAAAATTGCTATGGAAGTGGTTAGGACCATCTGTTTGACCTCCGAGGGCTGCCACAGGGAGCTGTGTTTGTCAAAGCGATCGGTGTTTTGCGGTCACATAATCGGATTGGTGCTGTTTTGGTGTCTACGATGCCCCTTTTTGGGAAGCGCTGCGGGTGACGCGGTCTTGAGCAAAAATAGATAACCAAAGCACTAATGATTAGGGTTTCTTGGTAACCTAACCAACTTTTGATGCCCCAAGTATGGAAAGGGCATGCATTCTTGAATCCTTGCTTCTGACGAGCTAAGGAATTTGATTTCAAGTGTTAACCTGTTTTGGTGAGGTGTGACTTGAACTTAGACATTGATCAGTCATGAATAGGCGAAGGGCGTTTTTACCTCAGGGGAACCTTGTATTCATGATTCACGAAATGCCAAGTGTTTGATTGATTTGATTGTTGCTTGTTTACTTCCCCCAAGCGGGAGCGTGATTGTCTTTGTCAATGATTCTTTGAATGCATGTCGTTTTCCTTAATTGGGTGTGTGATTGTTGGTTGGTGACTAAGTGTGACTACCCCCTCAAGCGACGAATCGATGAGGGAATGACCTTTGTGAGAGAAGCGACGAGTCGCTTGACCCAAGATGACTTGTGCAAGGGTGCCTTTAGAGGGTTTACCGTTAAGCGTGTGCAATTTTTCCAACATATGGACCTATTTTTGGTGGGTGTTAACCCTTTTGGTGATGCCGTAATGAGGTGAAATCATCGAAAACCTAACTTCCCGTGGAGCGGTCCGGCTATTGTAGCCTTCTTGGGGAATTAGGAGAGCGATAATTTGGACCTCGACATTGATTTTCTTTGCCAAGAGGTTAAGTGCAAGAGCACTTGTGTCTGGCAATGTTTATTGCTATGTTTTTGTGTTACTTTTTTTGTGATGTTTTTGTTGTTTTGTGACACCATTTGGTGATTAAATTGTCGACAATCCGTCTTCCCGTGGAGCGGTCCGGCTATGGTAGCCTTCTTAGGGAGTAGGATAGTGACAATGTAAACCTCGATATCAGTTTTGCTATGCCAAGAGGTTAAGTGCAAGAGCACTTGTGTCTGGCAATGTTTATTGCTTTTTGTTTTTGTGTTGCATTTATTTGTTGTTTTTGTTGTTTTGATTTTCTTTGATCTTGTGCATGATGGTTGATGAATATGGATGTATTCATGTTGATTTATTTTGATGGATGCATATGCTATGATGAATGCAAATGTTTTTGATTTATATGTGATATGCGGAGATGATATGGATGAATGGGATTTGTGATGTTTGGCTATGGCACCATAGACTATTTAGAGCTCTGTTATTTTGTTTTTAGGCGATTGTTGTAATGCATGACTTTGTATGTTTTCTCTTTTTTTTTTTTTTTTTGTATTTTTTTTTGATGGTATTGTAAGGATGAAAAGTAGCGCAGTTGGTTTAGAAATGTAGCTAAGGTTTCTCCGAGACTCGAGACGGTTTTAACTCACTATCCATGATGTACTTTATCTTACAAGACTTTTGAACAAGGTATGAATCGGACTTGTTTTTGACCAAGTTATTTCACATCCCTGTGTGTGCAATTGAGTTCATTTATGTGGTATTTATCAGGATACCGCCGGTGCCAGATGGGCTTTCAACCGAACCTTCTTCGAGGATCACCTAATTAGCTCCACTAATTCCTTTGTTGTATTTACTAAGATTAATCTGCGGTGTAATCCAGGATGCCATAAGCTAGCTCATCCACATGCAAACATTGATCCGTACGCAAGTTAATGTGACGGATATATCGTCATGCGAGAGTTTTTTTTTTTCCCCGTGGGGTTTCCCCCCAATTGGGTTTGAGGCTTGCCTTATGACCTATAGAATGCTGAGAGTTCCGGGGATTCAAGGTCAACTCCCTTCTTTTCTTCAATTGTATTGGGATACTTGCTCATTGTAGTGATGAGATCACTGTTTATTTTGATTTGTTTTTCTTTCGAGCAAGGGATTGGGGATATGGAGTGACGAAAATCACTGTTGTTTGTGCCTTTTGATGTGTGCACTGTAGGTTGTCAAATTTTGATGTTTTGACGTTTTGCAAATTTTTGATGTATTGAGAATTAGGGATTCTTGGGGAATTGGGTAGGGAGGATGCTTGTCCTTTTGCCAACTCTCGGCATTCTATGGGTCATTCGCACGGGGGATGAGCAAGATAACCGTTTCGCTTATGGTGACCTAGATTATTTTGCAAGTTTCATCTTTCGTTCACACAATTTTGGAATTTTAGTGTTTTGATTTGTGTTGGGATGTTACGTAACAAGGTGTATTTCAAGTATGACTCTACCTTCGTAAAATCTGTTCGACTTGATACACTACATGGCTAAAGAGGAAAATGATGACTGAATTACTGAAAGTCTTGGTACATTCCCAGACCACCGACTGTAGTGTGGTAAAAGTTATGCTTGGTGTTTTTGTTGTTTTTGATGAATTTGAGTATGCCTAGAATTGAGATGCAAATCTTTGTTGTTTTTGATGTTTTGTTGTTTTTTTTTTTGAATTTTGATTTTGTTGTTGCGATAATCCTTGGAGTTTTTGTTGACCAAGAGATTGCGATAATCCTTGGAGCTTTTTGGATTACAAGAGATTGCGATAATCCTTGGAGCTTTTTGGATTGACCAAGAGATTGCGATAATCCTTGGAGCTTTTTGGTTGACCAAGAGATTGCGATAATCCTTGGAGCTTTTGGGTTGACCAAGAGATTGCGATAATCCTTGGAGCTTTTTGGTTGACCAAGAGATTGCGATAATCCTTGGAGCTTTTTGGTTGACCAAGAGATTGCGATAATCCTTGGAGCTTTTGGGTGACAAGAGATTGTGATAATCCTTGGAGTTTTTTTTTTGGATATGGCTTTCTTAGATATGAAATGGTCTCAAATGACTGATATTCAAGGGTTCTGTTTCCTTGATACCGTCAAGAGAAGCTAGCCTGTACGTTCCTGGTCCTATTTTGCTATCAATGACATAAGGACCTAACCAATTTGCCGTGAATTTGTCCCTCATATGGGACGGCAAATTAGAGTTTTGTTGGTTTTCCTTCAGAACCAAATCACCAACCCGAAAGTCTCTTAGGTGAACTTTCATGTTGTAAGCTCTCTTAAGCCGCTCTTGATAGATACGTAAGTGCTCGAGAGCATTAACGCGTCGTTCGTCAAGCAACGTAAGTTGGTCTAATCGGGCCTGCCGTGCAGTGTTATCATCGATGAACTCTTGCATTGATATGCGGAGGGAAGGAATTTCCAACTCGAGAGGCATTACTGCCTCTGAGCCATACACTAGTGAAAACGGAGTTGCCCCAGTTGGCGTCCGAATGCTAGTGCGATAAGCCCAAAGGGCAAGTGGGATTTGTATGTGCCAATCCTTATGACTATCTGCGACGGTCTTTTTAAGGATGGCGACTAGCGTTTTGTTTGACGCCTCTGCTTGCCCATTTGCTTGCGGATAATAGGGTGTTGAAAAGTTGTGCTGAATTTTGTACTTTGTGGTTAAAGCACGCACGTCTTTGTTCTTGAATGATGGCCCATTATCCGAGATTATTTTGGATGGAATACCAAAATGACATATGATGTGATGCAAGATGAACTCCGCAATGCGGGGTCCTGTCGTAGAGGTTAACGGAATTGCTTCCACCCATTTGGTAAAATATTTTGTGGCCGTTATGATGAACGTGTGACGGCCTTGACGATGCAGGGGAGATCTTTCCGATTAGATCGAGGCCCCACTACGAAAATGGCCAAGCAGACTGGACTGTCTGTAGGGCCTGGGAAGGTGCGTGCATCAAATTGGCATGATGTTGACATTTTACGCACCTCTTGACATACTCGCAACAATCTCGCTCTAAAGATGGCCAATAATAGCCCATGCGAAGAATGCGCTTTGCAATGGCCATACCACTAAAGTGGCCACCACATGTACCGTCATGCGCTTGGGTGACTTGCCCAAGTGGACTCTTGCTGGTCCAAGCAACGAAGAAGAATTCCGTCGTAGCTGCGACGATACAAAATGTCTCCTATCAAGACATATTTTGCCGCTTTCTGTTTGAATGTTCGTTTTGCGGCTTGCGTCAATCCAAAGGGAAGATTACCTAACTTGAGGTAGTCTCTTATGGGTAAATACGAGTCCTGTTGATCGGATACCTCGACAGTTTGAACAGCCAATCCCTTTTGGAGTTCTTCCCTAACAAATGCTGATTGGGATAGAACTTGTAAGAATAGCGTTGTGTTGCTATTAATGGGAGTGGGGGAGAACAAAGACCCCCAGTTGGCATGTTTCAAATAGTCTCGGATTCGAAAGAACTTATCCGAAGATGGTTCGATCTGGATCATGTGGACTCCTGGCGTCAAGTCTGAGCTTGCGCGCTCCATCGCGGGTTGCGATAAGGTTTTGACCTGAATGGTTGTTATATCACCGGAAAGGTCTTGCGGGATTAGTGACCCCAAGGAGGCCATTGTGTCCGCAAAATGATTCGATGATCGAGGGAGTGCCTCGATGTCATACCACTCAAGTTTTGCCAGGAATTTATCCACGAGGGCTTTATAGGCCTTCAGAGCTGGGCATTTGCATTGATATACCCCTTTGACTTGATTGACGATTAACGGCGAATCGCCAAAGATGTTCGATCTTTTGATGTTCATGGCGATTGTTGTTTGAAGACCTAGGAGCAAGGCTTCATATTCTGCATTGTTGTTGGTGCCTTGGAAGTTTAATTTAAATGACGGGGGCATTGGAGCGCCCTGCGGTGTGAAGAATACAATTCTGCGCCACCACCTTGCTCGCATTTAGAACCATCAAAAAATAAGGTTATGTCGGCCCGAGACTCAGGCTCTTCAGAATCTGGCGATTACGAGACATGGAAGACCTCATCATCGGGTAGTTCTATGACTAGAGGCTGATCGTCTTCAAGAGGAGCCTCTGCTAGTTGATCGGCTATGACTTGTCCTTTTATAGATTTTTGCCCAATAAACTCAATGTCAAATTCCGTCAACAACATGATCCATTTCGCCGTGCGACTACTATGATAAGTACGACTCATCATGTATCGCAATGGATTCTCCTTAGACACAACATACGTCGTGTTGCTCGGCATGTAATGGCGTAGCCTCTTGGTAGCAAACACCACTTGCCAAGCGAGTTTCTCAACGTATGCATAGTTAAGTTCGTAGCCCGACCGAGGTGCGGCTAAGATAGTAAGTAGCTTGTTCTTTGTGAAGTTCATTCTTACGGGCTAGCATTGCGCCCGGTGCCACCTCGATGGTTGAGATGTATAAGTAGAACGGCACACCTGGTCTAGGTGGTGCCAATACTGGCGGCGAAGCCAAGTAATGTTTGATTTCGTCAAAGGCTGATTGGCACTCGTCATCCCAATGAAATGTGACCCCCTTGTGCAATAATTTGTTCATTGGTCGGCATTTGTCAGATAATTGCGCTATGAAGCGTTTAATCGACGCGACCTTTCCTTGCAGACTTCTAAGCTGCTTGATAGTTGTTGGGGGAGCCATTTCAAGGATTGCCTTGACTTTGTTTGGGTCCACTTCGATGCCTCTCTTTGAGACTATAAAACCCAAGAGTTTTCCAGATGTGACGCCGAACACGCACTTCTTGGGATTCAGTCGACCTTATGCTCTATGAGGCGATCGAGAATCTTGCTTAAGTCACCGAGATGATCTGAGCGCAAGAGAGACTTGGCTAACAAATCATCCATGTAATCTTCCAAAGTTTTGTGCATGTAATCATGGAAGATATAAGTCATAGCACGTTGGTATGTAGCGCCGGCGTTTTTAAGGCCAAAAGGCATGACCTTATAGCAAAATGTCCCCCAAGGCGTTGTGAATGCCGTTTTGAGTTGGTCTTCAGGATTGATACGAATTTGATTGTATCCTGAGAAACCGTCCATTAGGGAGAGCATTTCGTGACCTGTTGTAGCGTCTACCAATGCGTCGATGCTTGGCAAGGGGAAATCATCCTTAGGACTCGCTTTGTTTAGGTCTCGAAAGTCGGTGCATATGCGAATCCTCCCGTCGGGCTTCTTGACGGGAACCATGTTGGACAACCATGGCGGATAATCCATGCGAGATGACAAATTGTGCATCCAACGGCTTTTGCAATTCGTCTTTGACCATCAAGGCCACTTGTTGGGTGCATCTTTCTTAGTTTTTGCTTTACAGGCTTGATTTTCGGATCAAGCGTTAAATTGTGCATGACTAGCTGCGGGTCTAGTCCTGGCATATCTTTGTACGACCATGCAAAAACCTCCTTCTTCTCTTTGAGAAGGGCAATATATTCGGCTTGCTCTTCGGGGGAAAGGCTTACCCCCAGCTTGAGAATCCGTGGATTCATTGGATCTGTGCCGATGTCTACGTCAGTCGTCTCCTCGACTGACATGTGGGATCCGTCCTCCAACCGATGTGGAGTTGGGATTAAATGGATATCATCAGCTGAGTTAAGATCTACGTTTGGAACCTCGGGTCCCTCTTCAGCTTGAAAAATATCCTGAGTTGTCCTTGGGGTAAAATGAAGCATTTCACCGAAAGGCCAGTACTACGATGGTGACAATGGTGAATTGACGCGATCCCAGTCGATGGCATCCATGTCTAGATGCAATGGCCGTGATGGATCGGTCGGATTGCGGATGGGTGCGGTCAAATCAATGGAGATCATGTGGATGGAATGAATTTGGTCTCCGGAACCGCGGGTGTGATGACTTGATTCTTTTAGATGTTCCCTATACTCCGGATGCGGCTCTACGATAACAGGCACGAATGGATCCTCTCTAGGTGCAAATTCATCTCTATGTGTGAAAAGGAAGGCGGGGTCTTCCCTTGGCACTGCTGTCATGATGGGATCTCGAGGTGGACGATGCTCATCTTGAATTTGGAGCCATAGGTCTAACACTTGGTCCCACCTCGCTGGGTCTACGTGCCATTCATGTCCTAACCGTATACCCATTTGTCCCATTAGATCTTCATGAGTTAGAGCGCGGTGATGTCGTCGTGCATGTCTGAGATAGTCCATTTCAGTTTCGTCTTCTGAATCGCTTTCATAGATCCAAAATTGTTCATCCTCTTCAGCATCTGTTGCTTGCGATGTTGAGGACTCTTCCTGTTCCAGTGAATTAATCTGGTCCCATTGCGGTTGTTCCACTCTTAGTGGAGGGACCTGATTCTTTTGAGACTGTGTTATTTCATCTGGAACCTCTAAGGGGAACAGCTTCAGAAAAATGTCTGGAAGCCGTTGTTGTTCTCTTTGAGGATTGCTCTCTGAACTTTCACCTCTCTCTAGCAAAGGAGAGGGATTATTGCTATTTCCAGGGGTGTTTGTAGACCATGGGAGATAATCCCCTAATGTGTATTCTGTGTTTGGATTGGCATACGGGTCTTGTGCCAATCCCCCCTTGTTGCCTATTTCTAGGCCTTGCATATTTTCAACCAAGATGTCTAATGGCAGGGGATGGTTGAACCCTACCCCTGACTTGTCATATGGCATCTGATATCTTGGTTGGCAAAGGATCCGCATCCCTTGCTCATATCTGCCTAGCCCATACCCATGCCAATTGCATTGTTCGAGATATTTTAGGGCAAATTATGGGTTCGACGGATAATTGATGTTTTCGACAAAAGGCTCTTCATCTGTTTCCTTTTGTTCGCATGGTTGAGAACCATGATCAAGGCCCCCATACACAAAATTCGTCTGGTTGGGAGGGTAGCCTAGTGGAACAATTGTCCCTATGGGAAGGCGAGGTCTTCCCATGTCCTGCACTGACTCCAATGTGGGGGTTGCCACAACATTTTGCACTAAGTACTCCCCCAGGCCCGTACTGGCCATCTCAACAGTGATTGTTGATGATTGGGTAGGAGGAAATGGTAGTCCTTCTTGAGTCCATTCCATGTTTGGTTGTTCAGGAGTCTTGGTTTGTGTTGTGTTGGGTGTTTCCTCTGTTGATATCGTTGAAATCGTGGGCAACCCCTCTTCTAGAGGCTTAACCTCTTCCATGATTTGCTTTCCCTTGTCCTTCTGTTGGGCCATGATAGGTGGCGTTGATGATGAAGGAGTAGGTGATGAAGTCTCACCTGGCTGGGATTTTGCCTTGTTGGCCACCAGTGGTGCCTGCGGTATCGGACCCTGTTTAGATGGATTTAATTGAAAATCCAAATGCGTTGATGGGAGGGTCGATTGAGGTATGAATTGTACCGCATTGCAATACTTGAAGGGCTCTAAGTCCATTGGGACTACATGTATTTGCCCTTCATAGGCATACTTCAAGCAACTGGTGTGCGATCGAGGGGACACACTTCATGTCCATGATCCAAGGCCGCCCTAGCAGTATATTATAAGCCATTTCGCCTTCCAGCACATGGCACAGTGTGGGTATTGACTTTTGTCCTACCTGGACTGGCAGAACAACTATGCCGACTGTCGAGCAAATTGCATCGTTAAAAGCTCGTGGTGTGTACGTGGAAGCGGTGATGTGAGAGGCTGGCAGTTTTAAATGTTTTAACGCTGCGGTGGTTATAATGTTCCTTGGACGAGCCGGTATCTATCGGCACTCTCTTGTACGGGATCCCGTTGACCCGCGCGATAACGTGCGGGGGTGGATCCGGCATGTCATTTGATATCGTTTTGACCTCGTCTTCTCTGAATGTGATGACGGGCTCCGTACATTGTTTCACATGTCCCACGAAGGCGTTGAAAGAATTTGCTTCGTGGGGTTGTACTTCAATGGCTTTTAAAATGTCCATAAGAGCTTCTCTATGGGGAGCTGATTGTTGGATAAGCTCGTAGATGGACAGCCTAGCCGACGTGGTCCGCAGACTCTGCGTGAGTTTGGTTCGTATCGTGACCTCGGGTCTAGGCGGAGGCAACTGCGTTGGGCGTTGTTGAGGCTGCGATGTCGACGGAACTTCCCTCGCAGACTACCTCGGGGGCAACTGTTGGGTATCTTCTGTTCCTTGTTACAATGCTAATCATTCCCACAAATCCTTGCGCGGGAAGATCTTGTCGCACCTCGTTAATGCTGGAGCGGTTTTGTGCTGTGCCTCGTGGGCGAGGCAAGGGGTCCTTGAATACCCCCATTTGTTGGTTGTTTGGTGCGATGGGGTTGTCCACGACCAATGTTCTATTGTCGATCAAATCCTGGACTAGTTCTTTGAATTTCCGGCACCCATTTAGGTCATGTCCTCTGCGCCTATGGAATCTGCAATACAATTCCTCCCTATACCCCCTAGGCTTGGGAATGTTAGGGTCAAAAATTTGGATTTACGGCGGAGTAACTAAATTTGCCGCCGACAAGCGGTCAAATAAGGAGTCCCTAGACTCCGCATACGGGGTGAATTGTCGCCTAGGGCGACGCTGCTGATCTTGCTCCTGTCTTACGTTATCTCTTTCGTAAGCGGGAGGCCTTTGCACAGTAGTTAGCCCTTTGGGGCTGCGTCTCTTGCACAAGCGCGGGAACATTTATCGCAACTTGATTGACTGCAGTGTGTTGTGGTTGTGTTGTCCCGGTTTTAGTGGTTTTGTTCCACTCTTTCTTCTTAGGCTTGGCAATTGCGCCTTCGCCTATATTAATCTCTTCTATAAGTCGGCTTGGGCCAAAGCTTCTTCTAGGCTGTCGTATTGTCGCGAGCAACAATAGACCGAGAGATTGATTTTAAGCAACTTTTTGCGAACATTTGCGTGAGATCCGACATGGGAGGACGGTAGGGTAACTTAGAAAGCAAAGCTCTCCATCGGTTCCCGTACGCTGCCATTGTTTCCTCCTCAAATTGTTTAAGGCTAGCAAGATCACTAAGTGATGCCTTCTTCCTTGTGTTGAAGGCGAAGCGTTCAAGAAACGCATCTACTAGCTGATCTAAGTTGCTTATCCTTGTGTTTGGGCGGTTGTGTGAACCAATCCGAGGCAGGGCCTACGAATGTGGTTATGAATGTTCTAAGCAACAACGCGTCATTATCTTGGATTGCGAAGCACTGGCTTAGAAATCTTGTAACGTGCTCTTGTGCGTCCTCCTCACCTTTAAAAACTGCCAATTGAGGCAACTTGAAGTGTTCAGGGTAAAGAGGCGCAGGCACTGAAGGATGCACCGGATTACTGCGGAGTAGACGTAATGTGGGTTTTTGATGCCCGGCGACTTTTGTCTCCACGAGACTCCAAACGCTCCAATAGCGCTTGGTATGCATCGGAAGATTTTATTTCTTCCTCTCTTGTTCGCTCTTGTTGCAAGTTACGGTAAACTGGAGGCCTATGGAGGGGTGGCCGAATGGCATCCCTCCTGCCTTGATGGGGAGTTTCAACATATTCTATCTCCGGTTCGTACTCCTCATAAAATTCTTGAGGAGTTTACAGGCGAAACCTCTGACCTTGATCGAGCTCCTCGTTGAAGGTACCCATCATCATTTCGAGGAGTTGCCTCCCTCTCATGTCTATGAGGTCTTGGAGGCAGAGCTTGACGAGGTCGTGGAGACCTGTCCTGCGTTAAAGGGTTATGCCTCTCATGTTGTTCGGCTCTTTGGACGCGAGGGGTTGGCCCTCTCTCAAGTATTTCATATTGTAACTCATCCGCTTCACGTTGCATGCGTTCTTTATCCAAGCGGTATTGATACTCTATCTCTTGCTGACTTTGTTTAAGCCGCATGATTTGGGCTTGACGGGTGGTATATCTTGCGACAGCCGGGTCAATTTGATCTACCCTATTTTGTTCGGAAGGTTCAAATGTTCCTCCTATGGGTTTACCTCGGTTTTGATGCTCTAAAATCTCAAGGGGTCGCTTCCCTCTGTCGAGGTAGGCTGTATGTGCTCGAGGTTACGGCCTCAAGGGGTGATCATGATATCCGGCTGGTGCAGAAGCATAAGGTTCCCGCGTTGTATGTTGTTGTCCTTGAGGAATGCGATGATCTTCCTCATATTCTCTCTCATAGGTGCGTAAGGGGCAGGCGGAGTTAGGTCGCCCTGTGTAAGGAGCCCTACGCTCTGGATTTGGTCTCTCTGTTCTGATGAGAGGTAAAGAAGGGACGCCATATCCACGTTGTCCCTCCAAATGGACAGTGTGCCCCGTTAGCGCTTCATCGCGTTGTGGCCACTCATGTCTAGCTTGAGAGGGCGATTCTCTGTTTACATTAAGGTCTGCATGTAGGGCGTCTTTTCGAGAGGGGCTGCTTTGAATGGGCATACCCCACCGAGGATTTTGAATTGGATTCTTTTGTAGGTTAGACCGATAAGGCGGTATGACCAAATCCTCAGGACTGAAGCGAAGGCGACTTGTGCACGCTTCTTGTGTACCTTCCGGAGCTGTTGCCCTTGATTGGGCTTGGCTGCGGGTGTACACCATTGCGGTGCGTCCACACTATCTAAGTAGATTTTTATCTTGTTTTTAATGATTTTTTTTTTTTGTCTACACTAAACAGAATTAAACACACACATTCACAAAACCGTGATTATCTCTTTTAAGGATTCTTGGTGTGCCCTAGACTGGTTTAGTGTATTTTGGTGTTTTGTTTTGTTTTTGTAGGTTTTGTAGAACGTTTAAATGCATCATGTAGGCTCTTATAACTCCCAAAAGGTCGCCCCTTCAATATACCGACCGGGCCGATATACCAACCTCTCTATATACCCGCCCTTACGAGAGGGAGACTATAGGTACGTGAGAGGAGAAGGTACGTGGTACGTAGGCGGTACGGAAGGGGGATTGTCCTGTTAATGGCACCTACCATAGAAAACTTATCCTCGCGCGCATGGGAATCACCCCAGCTACGCTCGGTCTGTCTTCGTCAGGATTTACGCCTAACAACAGTTGACAATCAGGAAATGTATGCAAATCAAGCCAAGGTGGTGATTAAATCCACCAATGGTCTTGATCAAGGGCTGGGGTCTTACGACCGGCTCCTTGGTTTAAAATTGTTTCGTGGAGTGTGTGAGGTTCATTTTATCCAACGAAAATGAAACATGCATGAATGACTTTTCCTAAGCAATGCAAGCTAAAATGAAAACGAGTCAAAGAAACAGAAACAGAAACAGAAAATTTCAATAGAGATGATGAAAATCCCTACCTCTTCTCTGCTGCTCCGGTTGCCTCTGAATTTTTGCTCCGAAAAGTTGCAGACAGAAAATCATCCCTTGGTGAGATGATTAACAGAACATAAATCGTCTCTTGCAGGGACGATTTTACAATCGTCCCAGGGTGAGACGATTTCCGAATAGAAATCGTCCCTTGCGAGAGACGATTTTACAATCGTCCCGGGTGAGACGATTTCCGAATAGAAATCGTCCCTTGCAGAGACGATTAACAGTCTGCAAGAAGAAAAATGTACCTGTCAAGCACAAACACAAAAAATTCAATCAGTTTCTGTGATTTTAAAAATAGGGGACAGGGTCCCACCGTGATCGCCACTGAAAGCACGAGATTTCGGGCAAAGGAAACACTAGTTATGCAACATAAGACGAAAATGTAACGCTTTGATCCTATGCACTAAAACAGAGAAAGGAGACAACTTGGAAACGAAAGACAAGATGTAAAGAAATCACAGCCCTCTTTATTCAAATATCTTATCCTCGGTTACATAGACGTCTCCTCCCCTTTTGGGGGCTAGGAGCGTTAAATTTGTCTTCATTACAATGTGTGACCTAGTCTTCCTCTTCCCGCGTGCCCACGATTGCAATGGGCGGGCCAAGATGCTGCCGCCGCTGATGTGGATAAGTTCTTCACCTCTGATTGCTTTTCCTGCAATCAAAGAAACAATGAAAATGTCAGTAGCACCTGCTGCAAATGAAAGGGGTTCGTTCTCTAAAATCAACGAAATATGCATGTAAACATCTGCCTGAAACAGTAAATACAGTGAGTCCAAATGGCTTGAAAACTCGACAGAAGACGAAAAAATGTTACCAAAAGGCCATTGCCCCTGAGATAATCGGCCAATCTACTTTTACCTGGTAATCGTCCCTCGGAAGGACGATTGCTGCTGTTAATCGTCCCTCTGAAGGACGATTGCTGCTGTTAATCGTCCCCTGCAGGGACGATTGATCTTGTGTTGAAGAAGCCGACCTGCCGTTGCTCCAATGTCGATTCTCGAGACCTGCAAAATGCCTGCAAACAAGGGGTTATGTAATTGGGGCCATTTTGGGACGACCCAGATGGTCGGATTCTCCCAATTTGGCCTCCATCACCGAGAAATTGGACGTTGTTACCTGCAAGTCAGTGGGACAACCAAAATAACAAAAGCATGATAATATTCGATGAAAACCTTTTGAAATCAAGATTCAAGCTTCTGAACTATTGACCAGTAGAGAATAACATGGAATATGAACAAATGACAGAAAATGAACTACAACTAAATCCAAAAGGTGCGGGGTGCCCAAGTGGGCAGCCCACCGATGGAACTTGATTTTGGCACCAATCCACTTGGGATGGGCCCAAAATCTCTTAGGAGTGGGGGGTCGGCGAATTGGTTGGTTCAGGTGTCCATGTGTTGGATTTGGGTCAGGTTCGAGCTTCCAAAGGCCACCCAACAACCTCCCTTGCAAAAGAGATTGGTGGATGTGGGAAGATGAATAAAAGGGGATGCAAGTGGGTCTCCAATTCGGCAGCACTTCGTTGCTTGAAAACTCCTTCAACCTCTCTCTTTTGGGTGAGAAAAGTCCCACCTTTTATAGACCCAAGGGGTCTCTTTTGGGAGGGAAGCACAAATGCCATGTGTTGGTCATAGGCGCCATGTGGCAGTCTTGTCTTCCCATGAGGGAGGGAGTCCTCCATTGACTTGTGTTTTCATAATTGCTTCTTGTGACAGTCCTCTAACGGCCCTTATGTCCACCTACACACGCGTGCAAGGCAGGAGTCATCAACTGACTGTTCTGGGCTGCCACTTGGCGTCGTTTGTCGTTTTGCCCGTTAAACTTGGTAATCGTCCCTGGGTGGGACGATTACAACAATCGTCCCTGGGTGAGACGATTGCAAGTTAGTAATCGTCCCTGGGTGAGGCGAGTCCTGGGCAAAGTGTCTAAATGTACCAAATTGCTTCTGACCTTACAAAATTGCTATGGAAGTGGTTAGGACCTCTGTTTGACCTCTGAGGGCTGCCCTGGGGGATGTGTTTGTCAAAGCGATCAGTGTTTGCAGTCACATAATCGGATTGGTGCTGTTTTGGTGTCTAC
>JAQPPZ010008573.1:0-13095 GCA_028583015.1 Wollemia nobilis | reverse complement strand
ATACTTGATGATTCAGAGTGGATCTTAAGCGGTGTACCCTAGACTCTTTTTAGGGCCTCATACTTGGCACTAGTGTTCCTAGTCATAAATTTGGTTGAGTGAAAGAGGATCTATTTACATTTTATGTACACCATAGACAATAGAGACTAAAAAAGAGTCACACATATTGCATGTTTCATCTTCAATATTAGTGAGTTGGATTTCATCACCAACCACTAATCAAGACCAATGACAATGGATACATTTCCATCTATTAGCTCACCCCATATATACCTTAGTATTCCATGAGTGTTTTTTTTGGACTTCATCATCAAAAAAATTCCCACTCTTGACCTATCCACTTTAGGAAGTCATTTAAGTCATTCACATTTCATTTCTTGTCAGAGAGGTGAGTGTGAACACACCCATTCACCCTACATAGTTATCTTAGGCTTAGAGATTCTCTACATCAGACATAAAAAAAACAATTTTTACAAAACATAGGATACATATGTTTGTTTGATCTATGTTTTTTATTGCCATAATACTTTCCACACACATCTCGCACATTCACTACCCCAGCCTACTTATAGCTTATTTTATTGACTAGAAATCAAGCCAGGGTCATGAGTCAGGTACCTACCTCATACATGGAGTACTCCACTCCTTTTCCAACCACTTGTGTGGCTAACCCAACTAGTATGACACAGATAAGCTATTTTTTCTTGTCTACCAAACCTTCTCCTATAGTATTTTCTTTGAATGTAGAAGTGATACAAAGATACATCCACACTTCCATTTCAAAAATTGAACCATCAACATCCACTAATACTCGCATCACCTACATAGACATGGACAAGGTTGGATCTTATTTAAGACCAACCAATACTATTCTAGAACCACTTCACATTCCATCCATACATGTTCCTTCTTCTTAGCAAGAACTAACTCAATCACATACCCACAACTTTAACCAAGCCTACACGAACCCTCTTTTTGAGGTAACTTATTCACCCCACATCAAATTCCTTCACAATCATATAGCTAAAGCATCTCCATTTCACCTACCTATATCACCACCTATTCCAACCCACTCTACAAAGCACAAGTTAATGTTGCTCCATAGATCCCATCCACCATTCCACCTACCACCCCCTATTCAGTTACAATTTCTTTTACAATTTACCGTCCATTAACCTCCACCAATATTGCCAACACTCACACCTCACCTACATCCACTTCCACCACAACTATACAATCTACATCAAAAATTGCCATACAACAAGCATGACAACACCTCAATAAATTTCTTATGGGCTACCAAGATACTCGTTCTTACCCTCAACAACAATCACAAGTAGTAGATTTTAAACCCCATTTCATTCCAAGCCAACATACTTTCTTTACCCCTGATCCATCCTAAGTATCACAATATTCTTAGGTTGTTATACCCACACCTCCATTCACCTACATCAATCCCACTTCCACAACCCAAAATATTCATATTCTACAAACCTCATCTCCACCCCATCAATAGCAGTTACTCCATCACCAAGCCCAAAAACATACCCAACATCATCCAATACCCCTCAATACATCAAGCCATCAAAATCATATTCCATATCAAAAATTCACCACTCCACACACCCCACCTCCACACAATCATCAAATAATTTAGGGCTTCTACACACATGTGGAAGACCCTAAAATGAAAGCTATGCAACAATAGATTTATAGCTTGATTATTCATAATATTGGTATGATATACCAAAATCCTACACTAAGATAGTTGATCAATCAACCTATTCATTTTTTGGTACCATCATTCTTATCTGGTAGACTTTACAATACCAAAATTTAATAATTTCAAAGGGACTGAGGACCCTAGAGATCACATCAGCACATTCGTTCACTCATGCTTTCAAATTCAATATCAAGATGCTTTGATGCTTAGAAATTTTCCTCATACATTGGGGGAGACACCTTATATTGGTATAATTATCTACCACACCATAGCATTTACACATTTGAACAATTGGTGGATAAATTTTTGGAAAGGTTCTCCCTCAATGTCTACAAGAAAACCACATTGACCGACCTGTACAACCTTAAACAATTTTATGAAGAGTCGGTCTATGATTTTAGAAACCGTTGGAGGGCAATTATCACTAAGTTGTCATTCTCCCTACCAATGGAAGAATTTACCTGAATATTTGCAAGGAGTTTCTTGAAACCCATCTCATTTTTATTACAACTACAACAATACATAACATTTGATGAAGCTATCACCCAAGCTTGTGTAATTAAAGATAAAAAAATTCAAAAGGGTGTGATCCAACCAAAGAAAAATAATGGCACAATAAGGGTCAATCTAAAGGAAATCATTCTGGCCAATCAAAATTAGGACAAGTAAATCAAGTGGTTTTTATTAAACCCCAAATGACTCAACAAACCCACTGTCAAAACCAACAACATCAATCACTACAAAAATTGCAACAAGGAAATTATCAAGCAAAGCCCCCACCACAACAACTTCATAACATAGTGCCAACTATGGATAACCATCAATGTCGACAATCTATTCAACAAGACCAAACCTACATACCCTTGCTTGAATCATACACCTCTCTATTTTGCAAGTTGTATGACTGCCATTGCCTCACCCAAAATTAAACTAGAAGATCAAATCAAATATGGCAAGAACTATAAGGAGCACTTGTTTTATCATTTCCATCGACAGAAAGGGTATGACATTAACAATTTCTTTACATTTAAAAACATGGTGCAAGAATTAATAGACCTTGGTACCATTAATTTTTATAGCTCCCTGACACAATAAAATCAAAACCTTGGTATATACAAAATATCACTTCCTCATCATGAGGAACAACAACAAACAATAGGGGGATCAAATACAATAAATCCTCCTAACCAAGTTATTTATATGCAATAGTACCAAAGTTTTTTGGGTGTTATTCACATAGTAAATCGAGGTCAACGAAGCATAAATCATCAACATGAATAACCTCAAGCAATTTAACCTCTTGTGGCATCACCAAAAAATATGTCTTCACAACCTGTTAATCCGTACTCACCCATTTTTTTTTTTTGCCAATTCATCTCAACCAATTCACCTTTCAATTTTTCCATCCCAAACTATTCATATTTAAATCCATCCACATAGGTCTATCGTCTCCCTAACCAACTAGCTAACAAATAGTCTTAAAATAGCTTCAAAAAAACTATCCATCTACAAGATTATACAATAATCTCCCTCAAACTGTAAGGCATTAATAGAAATTTTAAAGTCAATTGAATTTCAATTCCAAGACACTAATACATTTAACAAATTTGTGGGGAGTATTCTAATGTGTATGGAGCCTTCTATCATATTCTATAATTTTAATATCAAATCAACATCATTAGAATCACCAGATTCTCCATTACATATCATAGCTCAAGTTGATAGAAAGCCTTTCAAACAAGTGTTGATTGAAACTAGCTCATCCATCAACATCATCACCACCTTTGCCTTTCAAAATATCAATCTTCCACCCTCACACATAACCAAATACACGTTCACCTTGAGAGCATTCAATGATGGTATTTTTTCTACAGTTGGAACTATCATCTTACCTATAGAAGTAAGGGTTAATATATTGCATACCATGTTCCATATCCTGGAGGGGCCCATGGATTATAATGTACTCTGTGGGCACCCTTTGATAAGGCAAATGAAATGTGTCCCTTCAATACCTAAAATATGTACATGAATGATAGATTCATTACATACCAGTGGATATCAAACCATTTAAGTACTGCAACTTCGTTTTAAATCCATATGAATCCACACTTCCATCCACCCACCTATTATTAACTCCATCAACCACACCATCCACCTCACATCACACCACTTTTTCATCAAAAGCTCGTATTCTTGAGGAGCTCCCACTACCCCACATTAAGCTTCCAATTCCACACCCACATCTTCATCACAGTCGATTACTTGTACATGTGGTCAAACCCAATCCATACCATCCACATCATCAATATCAACATCACCCATTCATCATCCCTCATCCAACCAACTCTACAAACACCCATTATCATTTTATCAATGCTAGAATCACCAATCATCCATCAAATTCATTAACCAAATCCATATTCATATCCACAAATTGATGTCTCACAAGTTTATTTGATAGATTATGAGATACCATTTCACCATTTATCTCCTCCCTCATTGGAGCC
Source organism: Wollemia nobilis (assembly GCA_028583015.1). Lineage (NCBI taxonomy): Eukaryota > Viridiplantae > Streptophyta > Pinopsida > Araucariales > Araucariaceae > Wollemia > Wollemia nobilis. The sequence continues at coordinate 8,865 of JAQPPZ010008573.1, read as the reverse complement.
ACAAACCACCTATGAGCCCCACATCTCCACATCCACTCCATCCATATTATCACCCACACAAGTTGTAGTCCACCTCGCAAATCCTAGCATTGGTGAATATGGGGTTCAAGATGTCACAGTTACATTATCAAGCATCCAAACTATTAGGGATTATTATCACCCACATGACCCACCCTTATCCATAGGAGTAGTGTATAATATGGATTCAACACCTAACAGAATCAACTTCATTTATGGGAGGTCTATTCATCATCCGATCCACTTTCCCTAGTTGAACCTAAGTAGCCAGTCCTTACCAATATAGAGCACATGACTGATTTTACATTATGATACTTTCATCATATCAATTTGAGAGATATGGTCGATGATGACATGAACAGGGCATGCATGACATTATCAAACATCAATATCGAGAGGTGCATGACCATTCAAGTTTTGTATACCATTCATATCCTTCCATTTTGAACAAGATTTTCAAAGCCTTCATTTATATTTAGAAGAGGAAATCAATCACAACAATGAATTTGAGTATTTATATGAATAATACGATGTCATATTGATAGTTTCAGATGAATCTAAAAAGGAATCTATCCTAATCACTCCATTCATTGAATAGGATGAGTATTATCTCATAATGTTCCCCATCCATCAATCCATTTTCCATTTGCTTCTTCCAAGGGAACGAGCTAAGCCTAACAGCAAGCCACTACCTCACTTCATTGATCAACTCACAACAACTTGATGTAACATATGTACATAATAAAAAATACACACAAAATAAAACAAAAAGTCTTTGCATTGCATTTGCATAGCCTTATCATTTGTGTTTATACATATTGTTTGTTGCTATATAGGTTCTTGAGGATCCTTCATCGATTCTAAAAGGTAGTATAAACCACCCTTCACATTTCCACCCACCATTTCCCACTAATTCATCATGAATTTGGTTGACTTATTCACCCTACTTCATAATCCATACAATTTGGCATAAACCAATTTCTATTGACATAAGCCTCATTGATATAAAACAGATTATCACCATCATCCTTTTTTGAGTTTATCCTTTTTGGGAAATTATTAAGGGCTTCTACCATCTACTTTCCTTTGAATCCTTAACCTTCGCCTTCACCCATAGCTCCAACTATTTTCCACGTAAAAATGGAAGATATTGTGCTAGAGGAGTTTGATAACATCATTGATGACATTCATCCAATCCCAACACCCCATCATCTTGAGGAAGTTTCACACATGGCCATTGAAGATACTATAGATGTGAACCTTAGTACATATGCAAACAATCCATAAATCATTAAACTTGGAAAAAGTTTATTCGTAGAGGAACAAGAGCAATTGATAGCTCTCCTTAAGAAACTGATAAAAAAAACTGAGAAAGTTACATCCTACCATTGCCCTTATGGTCAAAGAAGAGCTTCAAAGCTATTTGATGTGGGTTTCATTCAACCCATTGATTATCTTTAGTGTCTTTCAAATATGATGACCATTCGCAAGCCTAACAGGGTGATATGAATTTGCACTGACTTTCAAGATATTAACAAAGTATGTCCTAAGGATGAATTTTCTCTACCAAACATTGATACTCTTATCGACACTTGTGTTGGCCATAAAATATTATATTTAATGGATGATTTTTTAGAATATAACCAATTTCGAATCAGTCCTGATGACCAACACAAAACAACATTCACAACACCTTGGGGAAATTTTTGTTACAAGGTAATGTGATTTGGACTTAAAAACACAAGTGTCACTTATCAACATGCCATGACATACATCTTCTATGATTACATGCATAAGATCATTGAAGACTATGTGGATGTTTATTTTCAAAATCTAAAACCCAGCAGGAGCACATTGGTATCCTAGAAAACAAATTTGATCTATGCTAGAGCATAATTTAAGATTGAACCCCAAGAAGTGTGTCTTCAGTGTCACCTCAGGAAAACTACTAGGATTCATTATCTCCAAGCGAGGCATTGAAGTGAACCTAAATAACATCAAGGTCATCATGGAGATGCACCCCCAAAAAAACTTGAAATAGTTGTGTAGTTTACAAGGAAATATCTAATTGATCCATCACAACTCTCAAAAATATGCAGACCATTCAATCACCTACTACAAAAGGGGTGACATTTCCATGGATAGAGGAATGTCAAAAATATTTTGATGATATCAAGCAATACTTGGCTTCTCCACTAGTATTAACTCCACCTCACTTTCCATCTTTATATTTTAGCAACAGACTTTACATTAGGAACAATGCTTGCATAGAAAAATGAAAACAACCGAGAGCAATCTATGTATTACATTAGTCGAACACTAGTAAGCTATAAAATCAACTATGCTTATGTGAAAAAATTATGCCTAGAAATGGTGTTCGCCAGTAAGAAACTCAAATATTACATGCTAAGTCACACTACCTATGTCATAGCTAAATAAAATCCTTTGTGTTACATGCTATCTTGCACTTACAACAACACCCACACTACAAAATGGATAATGCTTCTAGTAGAATTCGATCTTGAGTTTATCAGTCAAAAATCCATTAAATATTAGGTTATAGTCTTGTTGGCAATTTTGGGTTTGAGATCCTAGCTTCTTGTCTATGAGTTGTCATTGATGTCAAAAGGAAATGGCATTAATTTTAAGAGGATGTGTTGGCTTCAAAGGTGGAAGATTCCAAGAGAATCTTTTTAAGAGAATCCGGAGAGATTCCATTGGCTAGGGTTTTTATTAAAACCAAGTTAAATGGTTTTTATTAAAACCAATGGAGGTTCTCTTTATTATTTATTTAATTATTATTTAAAACCCTTCAAGGTTTTAATTAATTATTATTTCCGCCGACGTCAAGGTGTCTTCGAAGAGACTATTTATTCTCCAACTCCTAAGGTTGGAAGGCTAATTAATTCGAAATTCCCCGAATGCAATTTGCGGTGTTTGTGCTCTGTATTCGCTGCGATCGAAGGAAGACTTAGAAGCACGTGCGGTTGAAAAGTCTTTGGGAGTTTTTTTCAGAGGGTGAAGTGGAGGGAAGTTCACTTGTGAACTTCGTAGCCCGCATGGGCTAGTGGCAGCGAAGGCTGCTGTTGGGCGCTGCATTTGCGGAGGTCACCGTTTCGAGTCTCGCGGGGGTGCTTTGCTAGAGTAACACACGTTTTTATTAAAACGTCTTTATGCCATGAAATTCGGAGTTTCTTGGACAGCGATTTATAAGGTGTGATCAAATTTTATGAGTTTTGGCTTTTGTGATTAGCATTGAATAAAATTTTAGGAGAAATAAGGGCATATTTCTTTGGATGTATTTTTAAGATTATTCTTTGCTATGCTAAAATTAAAAATGGAGGTATAAGGTGTGAGTCTGTGATTGTTGATTTATTGGCATGTTATGGTGGTTGTGTTTAAAGAAGTGGAGCTAAAAGGTGTAATAAAGGAAGTTTATATTATTGCTCATTTCTTTTTATTCTAACCCTAACTTGGTTGGAAGTTTGAGAGTTGTGTGTGGTGATAGCTTGAAGGTTCAATTATCTTCTACTCCAATAAGGTATGGGCACATTCTTCTTATGAGTATGATTGGTGTATGTTTTCTGAAATAAGGTTGGAGTGAAAAGGTATTCTACTAGGTATCCTTTGGCTAGGTGTAAATCCTATTTTATGGTTTGTTGAAGACTACTTATGCATTGTTATCCTTAAGGAGAGTTTTTGGTGAATGCATAATTTTTGGTTTGAGATAGTGGAAGCTTTGTGCACTAGGGTTTATATTTGTGAGTCTAGCTACTTGCATTGAGTTGGTGGAACCCTTGGTTGGCTGTTTTGAGTTTGATGGTTGAGTTGCTTCCATAGAGGTTGTTTGATCAAGTTATTGCTTTACTTGATTCATGATATTGGGCTTACTCCATTGAGTTGATTTGAGCAAGTTATTCTTTGCATTTGGTGATATTGTGTTGGTGGCTGTTTTGTTCAAATATCTTTGGAGGGAAAAGGATTTCTACTTGTTTCCTTTTCTTGTGATGATTGGTTGAATGCTTCAAGGTTGATGTTGAGTTGAATGGTGTTGGTTGACTAAACCTTGTTTGATGAGCATTGTTGTTGAAACCCTAATTGATGGTGAAAAGAACATGAGTATCATTGTTATGTGATTCTTTGCATAGTTGGCAATTGTTGGGGTTTCATGTTCTTGAAAGAAAACATTCTATCCTATCCATTTCGGATATTGAGTTGAGTTTTCAGATTTGAGATTGAGATTGAGCTGAGTTGATTTGAGTTGAGTTTTGAGATTGGGATTTGAGTATAGAACATATTGAGTCTCTAACAATTCTCTTTATGCTTCTATGAGTTTGACAAATCACATTGGGTCTCTAACAATTCACTTTGTGATTTCCTACTAAGAAAGTTTTTCTTGGTGAGCTTGCTGAGTTTTTGGACAGGTTCCGTGGGGACTTGTGAGCAGTTTTGGATAGGTTCCGTGGGGACTTGTGGTGGGTTTGAATTTGTGGGGACTTGTGAGCAGATTTGGATAGGTCCTAGAAGAGGACTTGTGAGCTGAGTTTGATAGTTCTATCAGAGAACTTGAGGACAGAGGTGCATTGGTTCTATGAGAAGAACTTGAGGACAGATTTGGCAAGTCTTTGAGAAGGCTTGTATGCAGAGGATTGATTTGTTCAAGAGTTGGACAGATCCGACAGACAGAGGAAGACTTGTACTAGACCGACTGACTGTGTTTGGTACAGGTTGTTGAGCTACTGTGGACGTGATCATAGAAGGCAGAGGTCTCTTAGGCTAAGCATTGAGGATAGGAGGTCTTCGGTGGAAAGGAGTTCCACGTGTTGGCAAGAGGTAGAGGCAGTTGATCTTCTGAGGGATCATTTCCAGAGCAGAGGGGAAGGTATCTCCTTTGAGCAGAGGCTCATAAATTCTAATTGGGGGAAGGTATCTCCTTTGAGCAGAGGCTCATAAATTCTGATTGGGGGAAGGTATCTCCTTTGGGCCGAGGCTCATAAACATTGTAATTGGGAAGGATTCCCAAAGAACTTTGAGATAACTTTTAGAGAAAAGTTTTGTGGACGTAGCCCACCCATTCTGGGTGAACCACGTTAAAATTGGTGTCACTTTGTGGATGATATTGTGCATTGCTTTGATATTGCTTTGGGTATATTGCTTTACTGTTTTGAAGTATAAAGGAAAAAGTAAAAAGAGGTCTTATACTGTTCACCCCCCTCTCAGTATAAGCTTGTGTTCTTCAATTGGTATCAAAGCAGGTGCCTTCGAAAAGTTTAACAACTTGAAGGAAAAGCTAGTAAAGAACACAATGGATCATTCAAGTGGCAATGCAGCACCTATTCTTGATGGGTCGGATTTTGGTCTTTGGAGTGCAAGGATGAAGGTTCATCTAATGGCACTTGGGAATGAGGTTTGGGAAGTGATTGAAGATGAGTACACTATTCCTGAACATGGTCCTAATACTAAAGAAGAAAGGCTCCTACATCACAACAATTCAAAATAAATGAATGCAATCCTAAAAGGCTTACAGAAAGCAGATCTCACCAAAGTGATTCATTACAAGACAACTAGTGAAATGTGGAAACAATTGAAGGTGGTTCATACAGGTGATACAAATGTCGGAAAGGCCAAGTTGAGACACTTCAAAGGTATGTTTGAACAACTCAAGATGAATGATGATGAAAATATTAGTGACTACATGCTTCGTATGGATGAGGTTGTTAACTCCATGAAAGACTTAGGTCTTGAGCTTGCTGAAAATGATGTTTGTGATAAGATTTTCAGATCTCTTCCTAATAGATTTAGTGAAAATATTTTTGCTATTGAGGAAGCTAAAGATTTGGATAAGTTGAAAAAGGATGAGCTCCATAGTATACTTGCAGCATTTGAGTTGAGAACTCAAGTGAAGGTTGATGTCAAGAAAGAGGCAACTTTCAAGGCTACCAAGAATTCCAAGGGTAAACAACTTCAAGATAGTGATGAGTCTTCTAGTGATGAAGAGGCATATTACAACAAGAAAGGCAAGTTCTCTAGAAAGCACAAAAGTATGAAAAATATAAGATGTTTCAATTGTGGAAAGTTTGGTCATTATGCTACCGATCGTACTATTCCCAAGAATGAAAGTGATGAAGATAAACAGGATTCTAAGAGCAAGGATTTTGAAAAGCACAAGCATCACAGGAAAAACAAAGATGAGCACAACAATCAAGGAAAGAGGTATTCTCACAAGCACAAGAAGAGTTTCTACCTAGACAAATCAAGTAAGTGTTCTAGTAGTGATAGTGAAAGTTCTTCAAGTGATAATGAAAATGAGATGTTATTCATATCGAAAAAGAGGAAGAACCGAAACATAGATTCATTATCATGAAATGTCTTAGATGTGGAAATTTTGGTCACCTTGAGGATGATTGCACAAATAATGATTTGGTTTCTAGTATGTATGAGGATGCTTCAAAAACTATAAGGAAGATGCATGTATGGTTTTTGAAAAGGGTAGCACCTCTAGTGATAAGAAATCTGAAAAAGGCTTTGATGATTCAAAAAGCAAACAAATAGAGGAAGATATAGAGGAAGGTGAAGTAGATCTTGAAGGTGAACTTATTAGTGCTCTTAGTGCTTTGAAAAAGGAAAGAAAGAAGAATGCTAGACTCAAGGATAAGTTAGATGAATGTTGTATGGAGAGAGATGATCTTATAGAAAGTCTTGACTTCTCTATGGCTAAGACACAAGAACTCAAGGATGAGTTAGAGTCTAAGGTTCTTGAGTATAGTGAGTTAGAACAGAAAATGGCTTCTTTGAAAGAGGAAACTAAAGAGTACAAGGATAAGCTTTACAGGTTTCAATATAGCTCCAAAAAGGTTAAGTCACTCATCAAAGGTCAAAGAAAGACAACAGATAAAACAGGCCTTGGTTTTGTTAAGCCACACAAGGAACAAGTTGGAGAGTCTAGTAAGAGACTCCAAAAGGAAGAGAGTTCTAATGAGAAAAGTATTTCAGAAAAGGAGTCCTTGAATGATAGATGCATAGAAACAGAAAATAGAATTCAGAATGAGAAGAAGAAGTTTTCAAAACCTAAGAGGTCAATTAAAGGAAAGTTTCAAGGCAGATGTTTTGCTTGTCACAGGTTTGGTCACATGGCTTCACATTGCATGGCTCAAGTGAAGGAGGTAAATGATAGTTTTAGAAGTGCTAGTTACTTTCAAGGGTATTGCTACTCTTGTCAATAGTTTGGGCACAAGGCAATTTATTGCAAGGAAAATAACAAGAACAGGTTTGGTCGAACAAGTTTGGCGAACAGGTTTGGCCGAATAGGTTTGGCGAATTGAGTTGTGGTTTCTGGTGGATTCAAATATCAGGTTTACCTCAGAGAAACAACATCATCAAGTGTTTCAAGTGCAACAATGAAGGTCACATAATCAGGATAGTGTAGAGCTGAAATTCTAGAATACAAGAACAGGAACAGTGGCATGATCAGGTCCAAGGATCAAGGCATGGACAAGAACAGGGATGAGAACAAGAACAAGAATAGTGACAGGAATAGGAATATGGATAAAGAGTTCAAGAGAAGGCCCGACAAGGAAGTTATAGACGCCGATGATGATCAGTGCCTAATGGGAGTTTTACTCCCACCCAAGAATTAATCACCTCATCAGGAGGTGGGGGAGGGACTAAGCTAAGAGGCTCATTCTTAGTCCCAAGCCCCAAAGGTGACCCTTTGCCATTGATGACAAAGGGGGAGATATTTGAGTAAGGGGGAGAGCCTCAAGACAGGGGGAGTTGTTTATGTTGAGTTTTTGTGTTGTTGAGAAGAATGGTTTGCCATCAATGACAAAGGGGGGAGATTGTTGGCAATTTTGGGTTTGAGATCCTAGCTTCTTGTCTATGAGTTGTCATTGATGTCAAAAGGAAATGGCATTAATGTTAAGAGGATGTGTTGGCTTCAAAGGTGGAAGATTCCAAGAGAATATTTTTAAGAGAATCTGGAGAGATTCCATTGGCATAGGGTTTTTATTAAAACCAAGTTAAATGGTTTTTATTAAAACCAATGGAGGTTCTCTTTATTATTTATTTAATTATTATTTAAAACCCTTTTTGAAAAGACTTTTGATTAATTTTGAAATGGTCTTTATTTCCACCGACGTCAAGGTGTCTTCGAAGAGACTATTTATTCTCCAACTCCTAAGGTTGGAAGGCTAATTAATTCGAAATTCCTCGAATGCAATTTGTGGTGTTTGTGCTCTGTATTCACTACGATCGAAGGAAGACTTAGAAGCACGTGCTGGGTTGAAAAGTCTTCGGGAGTTTTTTCGAGGGTGAAGTGGAGGAAGTTCACTTGTGAACTTCGTAGCCCACATAAGCTAGTGGAAGCGAAGGCTGCTGTTGGGCGCTGCATTAGCGGAGGTCATCGTTTCGAGTCTCGTAGGGGTCTTTGCTAGATTAACACACGTTTTATTAAAACGTCTTTATGCCACAAAATTCGGAGTTTCTTGAATAACGATTTATAAGGTGGTGATTAAATTTTATGAGTTTTGGCTTTTGTGATTAGCATTGAATAAAAACTTAGGAGAAATAAGGTCATATTTCTTTGGATGTATTTTGAAGATTATTCTTTACTATGCTAGAAATTAAAAATGGAGCCATAAGGTGTGAGTCTGTGATTGTTGATTATTGGCATGCTATGGTGGGTGTGTTTAGAGAAGTGGAGCTAAAAAGGTGTAATAAAGGAAGTTTATATTATTTCTACCACTCTCTTTTATTCTCAACCTCAACTTGGTTGGAAGTTCTGAGAGCAGGTGTGGTGAAGATGTTTCAAGGTTCAATTATTCCCAATCACGCTACGGGCACATTCTT